>JARQOC010000006.1:93325109-93554927 GCA_033576535.1 Allobates femoralis
ACGATTTTATCAACAAAATAGGCCATTTACATCAAAGATAGAACATGAATTGTTTAAACCTTGGAGTTTCTAATCCAAAGAAAGTCTTGCATTTTCCTCTTCTGTTGGATGCCATACTGAGCAAAGTCAAAAGACCATTTAGGAGCCATATGCACTTGAAGGACTTTCTTTGAGTCTTTTTTGATGTTCTATCAAAGTATTCAAAGATGAAATACAGAATGTAGACATAACTAAATGATAAAGCAAGACAATTAATCACAATAAAAAAAATTTTATTTTGTGGACATTAAAGGGGTATTATTAAACTATAAAATTGTTTTATTAAGTTTGATAGCATGAAAATGAAAAAACTTGCTTTTTCTATCTGGTGCCATTTTCGCACAATAAGAGATTTTATTTTTCGTTGTGTACAGTTCATTTCCATGAAGCTCTTCCACCAGAGCCTGCCTGCACCCTCCCTGACTAAGTGAGGGCAAAAATTACACTGCATAAGAAAGTTTAACTTCTAACATACAAGAAACTGTGAAACGTGTGGTTGTGAACACACTGCACCCCTTGTTTGGGCTTTCCCTGGGGGGCATGACTAAGTTACTACCTGGTCTTCAGTAGAGCCTTTAAGCCTCCTGTTCTCTTCTGTTAAAAATGACCGAATTTGAAGTTTTTGATATCATTTTTCATTTGTTTATGAACAACCATGTTCACATACAGTATAATTATGAAACATATTCAAACACCTAAAGTAGCTAAAAATCAAGACTTTAATACAGTACGTCCGGTAAAAAATGACCATAACGTCATAGTTTAAACTGCCTGCGTTGACATCAGCTGTTCGGTTTTGGCAGGTGATTTAAACAGCTGATCTGACAGCTGATTCACGTCCTTGAACCTGATATTGATCATCTGATTGGTTTGGAACTCCACTTGGGGTAGCAAATTACCAACAATCTAATGTACAAAACAGCAAAATAATGATAATGGTAGTGAATAAAATAGACCTAAAACGTAACTTTTACTCAGTACTAAAAAAGTTAGGGTATCAATAACCTCCCTTTTAGCTAGGTATAACGGTCTGGTAGCAATAACTCCCTTCTAGCGATATATATAGGAACATGGCGTGGAACTGAGAGCCAGTGTCGCGTGCGTCAGCAGGGCTATATGGTGTGCGGCAACACGTATGGATGCAGCCACTGATGCCCATCTCCCCTGAAGAAGTACATACTGTGTATAGAAACGCGTCGGGAGGCATGCATACATCGCGGTGGTGACTTCCTTAGACCATTGGAACACTGAGTGTCATAAAGAAAAGGACACCATCCGGATGAAAGGTTCAGAGTGAATGTCAGACACATAGGAACATCCACAAAAAGGGTGAGATTGTTCCTATATATATCGCTAGAAGGGAGTTATTGCCACCAGACCGTTATACCTAGCTAAAAGGGAGGTTATTGGTAAGGTGATACCCTAACTTTTTAAAAAAAAAACTGTTGTTTTCTTGGGTCTTAAGAATCGACTAAGGTTGGCCCTCACTGTTTTGTTGCACTTGTTTTTACTAGGTTTTCAAGCCTTTTTAAGTCAGTACTGAGTAAAAGTTACGTTTTAGGTCTATTTTATTCACTACTATTACCATTATTTTGCTGTTTTGTACATCTGATCGGTTTGCCAGCAGGCAAACCGATCAGGTCATATTGGATCTGGATTGGACGCCTTGGGACCCTCGAGCCTGGACTACGTTGGAGGGTGGGGGTTCCTTTCTTTAATAAAGATGGAGTCACTAATTGTGTTGTGTTTTATTTGTAATAAAAATATTTTTCTCTGTGTTGTGTTTTATTTATCTGATTACTAAAAATTAATGGTGGCCATGTCTAACATTGGCATGACCCCATAAATTTGGGGGTTATGACAAGCTGACAATACAAAGCTGGTCCTAACCCACCTGGCACCAGGGCCACTGGAAGAGTCAGATACAGCGCCAGAAAATGGCGCTTCTGTGAAAGCGCCATTTTCTGGGGGGCCAGCTGACTGAAATATGCAGCAGGGGCGGGTGGGCAGAAAGCTTGGGACACCCTGCACTGTGGAATCCAACCCTCAGCTGCCTAGTTGTACCTGGCTGGACAAAAAAATGTAGAGTGAAGGTGAGAGAGGATGTATATACCTCTGTTCTTATACGATTGCTTATACGTTATAGATCCACAAAAAGGATCTTTTTTTGCATCAGACCAGTGACTCTTTTCCATTTATTGAGGTGTGCCAGAGTTATACTATATACAGATGTTAATCTTCTTTACCTTTGAGCACCCCCTCCGGAGTGCTCTACCTTACTCTTCAAAAATACGGACTTATTTTTTGGTATTGAGCACCCGTGATAAGATGACAATTCCAGATGTCTTTTGCAACTTTGGCCTTTAATGAGGAAGAGGCTACAGCGATTCTTTCCAGAGCTACCACGGCTGATCCATTTTTGACTATACGCTCTGGAGAAATCTGATCCAGAGAGTATCTGAACATACGAAAATGACGCATTGCCTTAGAACTACACTACGACACTTTGGCCGAATACCACCGGCCAACGAATCCTGAGGGGCCTGAGGGTACAGTTGAGACCCACACTGTTTTTGGATGATTCTGAATTCTGCGACAAATTCGAACACATATTGAACAAGTGTTCTATGGACCTTATCCTATTAACCATAGAACGACTGAGTAAGGAGATCACGACCTTGGAAGCCAGTTCGGAGTTGTCAGAACTTAAGACCAAAACCAACACTACGGTCACAGAGTTAAAAAAAACACTTCAGGCAAAGAAGAGAGCAAAGTTTATTAGAAATCAAGACGACTATACCAATAAACAAGTCTACAGATGGCGGTGTGGAGATCTACCACCAATACCCAATGGTCTATGGACCGCCGAGCAGCAGAAGCGAGTATGGCTCCAACAGTTCTCTACATTTTTTAGGCCAGGGACATCCAAGAAGGGGAAAACGAGGCGGGGAAAGAGGCGGCCGTCCGAGATAAGACGGTGTGAGAATGAGGTCTCAGGTAGGCCGGACCTGGTATACAATATATCATCCCTCATACTCTCACCAGCAGAATATGAGGTCCTCCAGACGGGACTCACATTATGCCCCTCACCATCTTTCAGTTCCTTTGTCCTTGACCAGGAATTTAGACAGTTCTACCGTACCTTACGCCTCAAGACACTTTTCCACCAAAGGTGACTTCAACACCATCACCCCCGATATTTCAAACACACTAACAGAAGGACCACCTCTTTCCCTTCAGTCTCTTAATTTACATATCCCAAGTACATTTAAAACTTCCCGGAACTATCATCCAGTTGAGACCTACATTTCATTGGTCTCTGCGGATGTATCCCGGATTAATGCCTCTATCTCAAGAGGTGATTCTTCCCTCAAACATAATCTCAGTACTTTGGAGTCACAAGCTTTAAGGTCATTTGGATCTAATTCCAACATCATCATCATCAAGCCAGCTGACAAAAGCGGTGCAGTGGTGGTATTGGATAAGCAGTACTATGTTTCTGAAATTGAGTCACAGTTATCTGACACCTCCACTTACACTGCTGTCTCGATCAATCCTATGACAAAGGTCCAGGACTTGATTAAGGCGTTTTAGATTAGATTAGATTAGATAAACTTTATTGATCCCGGAGGAAATTACAGTATTACAGCAGCAGAACAAAGATCAAGAACATTACACACTTTACAAAATAAGTCTATATGGACAGCAGATGTGGTTTGTAGATAGACACTTCACACGCGGTACAATAGACACAATACTCGCAGATTATCTGGTGAAAAGGGATCCCATAATCCCTGTTTTTTACACGCTTCCTAAGATACACAAAAATCTGTGGTGGCCACCTGGTCGCCTCATCGTGGCCTCCACAGATTCGGTCCTTTTAACATTGGCAATCACACTTGATAAATTTCTAAGTCCTCTAGTACCTCAAATTACATCATATATAAAGGACACTAATGATTTCTTAACCTTAGTTCACTCAATCGAACTACCTACAGACTGCTGCATGTTGGTGACACTCGATGTTAACAGTCTGTACACAAGCATTAATCACATACAAGGTCTTACAGCCATCTCCTGGTTCCTAGATACTAAAAGCACTCTTTCTGTGAACCAGAAAGACTTTTGTCTAGAAGTCCTAAACATTGTCCTTGCACAAAACTATTTTCAATTTGGAGACCAGTACTATGTTCAACGTAGGGGGACCGCGATGGGGTCTAATGTCGCGCCCCCCTACGCGAACATCTTCATGGCACATTTTGAAGTATCATTTGTGTACAAACATTCATCCTTTGCCACCAATGTCGTCATATGGTGTCAGTACATCGAGGACATTTTTATGATCTGGCGAGGTGATGTGTCTTCCTTGAATGCCTTTTTCTCGGATCTTAATCAAATTCTCTCTGATTTCACCTTCACTCTACATCATGATACAAGGGAGATCAGTTTTTTGGACACTGTAGTATCACTTAGTAATGATGGTTATCTCACTACAGATCTCTATCGAAAACCCACTGACAAAAACAGTTTGTTACTATATTCCAGTGCACATGCAAAACACATAAAAAAGGCCCTACCCAAATCACAGTTGACGAAGGTCAATAGGATTGTCTCAGACAGTCTATACTTCAGAATCGGAAAAATGAAATGACACATAGATTCCCTGAGTGAGGCTATCCCTTATCACTATTGTCAGAAGATGTAACACCACAAGTTCCCAAATAAAAAGAACCCCAAGTTGTGTATGTAAACGCTTATCATCCCTATCAGACCCTAATCACAAATTCACTATGGAGACATTGGCCATTACTCTGTAAGGCCTATATGGATATTCCTAGTTCCAGTCCCCTCCTCTTATCTGTCATAAGAGAGCCCCCAACCTTAAAGACAATCTTGACCACGCAGACATAGGCTCCCTGAAAAAAACATCAGATAAACCATCCTGGCACCCATCAAATCAGGTACCTTCCCATGCTTACATTGCCTTCAGTGCTCACATGTAATAAAGTGCACTCATTTCATACATCCACGGTCTGGTAAAATCTTTCTCATTAAGGGACAATTTACATGTGACAGTTCGTTTGTAGTATACCTGATTAAGTGCCCATGCGGTCTCGGGTATGTGGGTGAAACTACCCAACATATCCGAGACCGCATCTCTAAACACAAGTTGACCATCCGATGTAAAATGACCATGCTACCCATTCCTCACCACTTTATTACGTGTGGACGCAGTGTCTCAACTTCGTTTTCAAATAATGGAACAGGTACCCATGGGAAGGCGGGGGACAATAGGACCTTGAGACTACGTTATAGAGAAGCATATTGGATTCACACACTACAAACACTGACTCCTATGGGACTGAATAAGGAGTGTGATATCTGTATCACATAATTCTTCCCAATAGGGATTTATGTATGGAGCTCATATGAGATTTCCGATTTTACCTATGTCAATTGTGTATATATGGTACAATACTGTTTGTATGAATGTTGTACTGTTTAACCAATAAGGGATTAACTCCTACACTTGGAGGACCGCACTGTTTCTCTCTGTAATATTAAGGTTACATTGATAAGACTACCCGGTACCTCTAAACTGTTGATTCATATAATAATAATTATATGTTTTGTATTCATTATGTTCCTCTCTCATTCCTTTACAGAACCGCTAACTTATGAAAATATCACCATTCTTCACCTCGCTGCACCTGACACTGTCATCCCAGTCAGATACAGGATTCAGTGTTTCACTACTGCGCATGCGCAAACTATTGGATCACCAATGCGCGTGCGCCAGCTTGCATCTCAGTGCTGTCTTCCGTGCATTCCAATTACAGGAAGCCGGAAGCAGCATCACACCAGGGACCGCCCTGCTCCTCTGCTACACCGCACATAATGGTGGCGCACAGCAGCGGCGATACAATTGCCCATCCTGGCGGCCGGACGTCTCTCCTGTCACCTCCTGAAACATAGGTATGACACTGTCAGTGACACTTTGAAGTAGGTTCTGTCAGACATAGAAAGTTTATGTTCTTTTGTCCTTAGGAGTGCCCAACTAAGAGAGCACCACAGGATGAATACCTGACTGGCATACACATTACTGGATCAATACCAGAAGTATATACCAAAGGTGTGTACTACCAGTAACTCTAGACATAAGGGGCAGACGTTACTTAACAACTAATTTATCGTATTTCACCAGGTGATCATTAGACGAACATAGATTCATACACCATTACAGGCTCCTGCCAGGTAAAATGAGCACAGAGTGATAATTGCATTAGGATTTCACCAATAATAACATTTATATATCCTCACGCAGATAGCAGATCAGCCTGCCTGGGATCTTATTGACCGACATAAGCCTACTGGCAGTCGGATTACACATAGCAGACAAAGGTAATTTATTTCTAGTATATTGTTAATGCAATATATATGACTGGTTACCCCTTAAACTGATATATCTTGCCTTAGGATTTCTAGATCTAGATTAAAGAGAGGATTGGGTCCACATCCCCCCCTAACCTTTTATCACTTCCAGATTCAGGTATATGCTTTAATATATACTCTAAACACAGGAGATATATATGTTCTAACATAGTTGAGGTTCCAAGGTATGATCCCCTTACATCTTGCAGCATGTTGATTGATTCCTTTTTCACCTTTACACAGTTGCGGCGCACTTTTCGGACACATCCGTGTACCCTCAACACCAATGTGCAGCGCACTCTGCTACTTCTATTTTTAGAAAGTATTGAAAAATATGGAAACGTCCTTGATTCTGGAACACTGTTGTTTCACCTTGTGTACTGGCCACAGTGCCCACTCTTTTTGTAAGGTTATGTCTGAAAAAAACTTTGTCTATGTATACACCTCTGTTCTTATATGATTGCTTATACATTATAGATCCACCCTGATGAAAATCGCTATAGATTGAAACGATCGTCAGAGTAAAACAAATAAAGGATCTTTTTTTGCATCAGACCAGTGACTCTTTTCCATTTATTGAGGTGTGCCAGGATTATACTATATAAAATGTCCAAAGTGACGACTGACCTATGTGGATCGGGACAGTTTGTAAAAGGTAAAGTAGTTTTGTCATTTTAAAAATATTAACTCTTCCAAACCAGGAAAAATCACCTTGATTTCAAGTATGCAAATTCCCTTCCAGTTTGGACAGAAAGGGGAGAAAGTTAAGAGTGAACAGCCTCGACAGGTCAGAAGGAATCTGAGTCCCTAAATAATTTATTGCATTGTTTGGTGGCCATTTGAACGGGTAATTTGATTTTAGTAAATTACCGTATATACTCGTGTATAAGCCGACCCGTGTATAAGCCGACCCCCCTACTTTTGCCCCAAAAATCTGGAAAAACCTATTGACTCGTGTATAAGCCAAGGGTGGACCCCAGCACAGGTATACAGCCCCCAGCAGTGTGGTATACAGGCCCCCCCCAGTGGTATACAGGCATCCCCAGTGGTAGTATACAGTAGCCCCAGTGGTAGTATACAGCAGCCCCAGTGGTAGTATACAGCAGCCCCAGTGGTAGTATACAGCAGCCCCAGTTGTAGTATACAGCAGCCCCAGTGGTAGTATATAGCAGCCCCAGTGGTAGTATACAGCAGCCCCAGTGGTAGTATACAGCAGCCCCAGTGGTAGTATACAGCAGCCCCAGTTGTAGTATACAGCAGCCCCAGTGGTAGTATAATAGTACAGCAGCCCCAGTGGTAGTATACAGCAGCCCCAGTGGTAGTATACAGCAGCCCCAGTGGTAGTTATACAGCAGCCCCAGTGGTAGTATACAGCAGCCCCAGTGGTAGTTTACAGCAGCCCCAGTGGTAGTATACAGCAGCCCCAGTGGTTAGGTATACAGCAGCCCCAGTGGTAGTATATAGCAGCCCCAGTGGTAGTATACAGCAGCCCCAGTGGTAGTATACAGCAGCCCCAGTGGTAGTATACAGCAGCCCCAGTGGTAGTATATAGCAGCCCCAGTGGTAGTATACAGCAGCCCCAGTGGTATACAGCAGGCCCCCAGGGGTACATATAGCAGCCCCCAGGAGGTACCCAGCAGCCCCCTGGGGGTACCCAGCAGCCCCCAGGGGGTACACAGCAGCCCCCTGGGGTACACAGCAGCCCCCTGGGGGTACACAGCAGCCCCCTGGGGGTCCCCAGCAGCCCCCAGGGGTACACCAGCAGCCCCCAGGGGGTACACAGCAGCCCCCAGGGGGTACACAGCAGCCCCCTTTGGGCCCCCAGCAGCCCCCAGGGGTACACAGCAGCCCCCTGGGGGTACACAGCAGCCCCCAGGGGTACACAGCAGCCCCCAGGGGGTACACAGCAGCCCCCTGGGGGTCCCCAGTAGCCCCCAGGGGGTACACAGCAGCCCCCTGGGGGTACACAGCAGCCCCCAGGGCATACACAGCAGCCCCCTGGGGGTCCCCAGCAGGGACCCCCAGGGGGTACCCAGCAGCCCCCTGGGGGTCCCCAAGCCCCTGGGCCCAGCAGCCCCCAAATGCTGGCACTCGCCCCCCCCTTGCAAGGGCCCCCCCCGCTTCTCTTACCATTCCGGACTTTGATCCGCGCCGCTCCTCGGCGCTCATCGCTGCTCCGTCCGTCCGTCTTCTACATCCGGGATCCCCGGCCGTCGCGCGATGACGTCATATGCCTGCGACGGCCGGAGATCCCGGATGTAGCAGACGGACGGAGCAGCGAGGAGCACCGAGGAGCGGCTCGGATCAGAAGTCCGGAATGGAATATAACCATCGGGGGGGGGGGGTGTCCCTTACAAGGGGGGTGAGTGCCAGCATTTGGGGGCTATATGCACTGCTTCCCCCTGCCGCTGATTGACAGGGGGAAGCAGTGCATATTTAATGAGCGGCCCACGTGATGGGGCCGCTCAAACAGCAGCCCCCCCCCCCTCCTGCAGCCTCCACAGCCCCGGACACAGCCCCCCCCCATATTGACTCGTGTATAAGCCGAGGGGGAGACTTTTCAGCCCAAATTTTGGGCTGAAAAACTCGGCTTATACACGAGTATATACGGTAGTTAAATGTGTAGATAGTCCCACTCCAAGAGCCTCTGATTTATCAATGTTAATTTTATAATTTGACCATTCTCCAAAACTCTCTAGCATGGACATCAATGATGGAAGTGAGGTATGTGGGTCAGTTAAATATATCAATAGGTCATCTGCAAAGGCAGAGCATTTGTCGAGAATCGTTCCCAGGGCATGCACATATCATCTCCATCAAATCTTCCATGACTAGAATGTGTAACACCGGGGATAGAGGGCACCCCTGTCTGGTTCCATTTTGATTAACAATGAGTCCAAAAGAGCACCATTAATTCTAAGTTTTGCTGAGGGACCCGTATATAAAGCTAATATTTTGGAAGTCATTAAAGGGCCTAGGCCAATATGTTTGAGTGTGTCAGTGAAAGCTGGGTAGGCGATTCGGTCAAAAGCCTTCTCGGCATCAAGTGACAAACTTAACATAGCAATATTATGTGTGGTGGCATGATGAATTATGTCCTTAGTTTTGATCGTATTATCCCGAGCCTCCCTCCCCAAAACAAAACCCACTTGATCCAAATGAAAAGAGGGTTTAATCTCTGTGCAATTAATTTGGCATAAATTTTCAGGTCCACATTTAAAAGTGAAATTGGGCGGTAATTTTTGCATAGAAGTGGGTCCCGTCCAGGTTTAGGAATAACTGCTATATATGAGGCTAAAGCCTGCTCTGAGAAAGGGGTTGATTCTGAGATTGAATTAAAGGGCGATAACATCAATGGAGCTAATTGATCAGGGAAGAACTTATAAAATTTGGTCGTGAAACCATTTGGACCAGGGCTCTTATTGCTTGGCAGGTTGTTTATGACTGCTTTCAACTCCTGAGCCTCTAGATCCACCACTATCTCAGGGGGTAGTGACTTGAAGGGTGATGTAATGTCTTGACCTGTTCCAGGCTTTGCAGGAAGATTATATAATTTGGAGTAGTATATATCAAAGACATTTATTATTTCTGGGGTTGAATGAACTTTATCATCCCTTGAGGTCTTAAGGCATGGTATGTGGTTTTGAGTAAGTTTAGCTTTTAATGCCCAAGCCAACATCCCACCCGGCTTATTGCTGTATTAAAAAAATTTCATTCTGCCGAGTTGAAGCGATCGATCTAAAGCCTTGTCCAGAAACTCCCTCACCTCCGATCTAACTTTGAGTAATTTCCTGAGGGTTTCAGTTAATAAGGCATGTTTGTGGAGTAACTCAAGTTTGGTAACCTCAGCCAGGGCTAGTTGGATTTCATGTGCTCTGACCCTTTTAATTCTAGTTCCATTCTTTATAAATATACCCCTCAGTACACATTTCAGGGCTTCCCATTTATAAGATGGTGCTGTCTCATCTGATGCATTTCTGTGGTACACGTGGGGTCATCCAACAAGGATTGATGGAGCCTCCAGGACCAACCCTTTTTCGTGAACGTAGGCACTTTAAGTGTACAATAAACTGGGGCATAGTCAGACCATAGGATATTTCCAATTTTGGAGGAAGATAGCCAAGGAAGGGCACTTTGTTGGATCAGGATGTAGTCCGCTGTACGAATTATGGGGGCTGAGTCGAAACTATAATCCCTGTCTGAAGGGTGCTGGATCCTCCAGGAGTCACACAGTTGAAGTTTAAGGTACCCTCTTTTAATACGTTTAATGGAGGAAAAGGAAAGATGGGACTTATTTGTGGAATTATCTAACGTTGGATCTAGGGTAGTATTCAGGTCGCTACATAATATCATTGTGCCTTTGACCAGAGGAATCATTTTATCAATCAAGTTTGTGAGGAACCCCATCTGATTCTGATTTGGGGTATAAGCATTGAGAGTAGTGAAAAGTTGGCCTTCAATGGATAAGATCAGTACAATATATCTGGCCTCATCATCTACTTTGCAGTCTATCACTTGGTAATTCAAAGAGTTGTGGATAGCCATTGCCACCCCCTTGGATCGAGAAACAGCATTGTTTGCAAAAATCAACCTGATATAATGTTTAAGAATAATTGTGGGTAACTTATTTGTCTTGGAGTGGGTTTCCTGAAAACAAACTATATGGGTCCTTTGTCGGTGGCAATGATGTAAGATTTGGGCCTATTTTTCTGGGGTATTTAAACCCTTTGCATGAAGGGAAGCTATGTTGAGAACGCCATTGGGAGTCCCCTTTACCTGTAAAGTAGGTACTGTATGGGTCTTAAAAATAAAAATTTAAAAGAGGGAAGGGATGAGAGGGTAGAAAAAAACTTATAGCAAGAGAAAGAAGCAAAAAATCAAGAAACAAAAAGAGCAGAGAGATAGCCTCTGCAAGGTTAGCTATAATACGACTAACTTATTAAAGGGAGCAGATTTCACCTAGCAAGGCAAAACAGAGGCTTCCACCCTATTGGGGAAAATGAGTTCAAGCACGGAGTGCGATAGCACTGAGCTCCTACAGAATCAAGAATAAACTTGAAAAACATATTAACCAGCAACGGTATATGAGTATTAAGAAACATTCCAAATATTAAATGGGCAATGTATACAGTAGGTACATATAGAAAATTGACCTATTCAATTTTTCAAGACTCTTTTGAGGCCAACCAACTCAACAAATAGGAACTGAGGTAATATATTTCACAAAAAGCAAAACGTGCCCTGCTGAAATCACATGTCAGACTAGAGCATAAGGCAAATCTTGTCTAATACTAATTTAACCTCATGAGTGGGGGAAAAGAGTCAGAGGAGAACATTCAGCAGCCTCCCCAATGCTTAACAAGCATTGAAAACCTCTCTTAATTGAGGCCTCAAGTATAATCCCCATATGTGCCCCAGTGAGATAGGGCATGTGGTCCATATGTACTCATCTATTGAAACTAAGAGTCCGAGTGGCCTAGCTCGAGACCAAATCTGTCAGGGTTGGGTTCATGTATAGCCTTTCTTTCCCTAGGAGCCAGTGGGGACAAAGTTCTTTTTGTTTCTCTGCCTGTTTCCTCTTGGGGGTAAACTTTGGGGGTAGTTTTTAGTGGCTCCTTGTCAAGGGGGTCCCCGCCGACTATCAAGGTTCATCCGGCCTGCTCTTATCTCCGTCCAGTCTGGTAGGGATATCATTGGCAATCCCAATGCAGAAAAAAATGATGGTAGCTTCTCTGGTGCATCGAGGAATACAGTTAGGGACCCTCTGCGAACAGTTATAGACAGGGGAAAACCCCATTTGAAAAGGATACGTCTTTCATGTAGAAGATCTGTGAGGGGTCGAAGCGCTGCTCTCTGCGCTAATGTGTATCTAGATAGGTCCGGCATTATTCTTATGGGATGGTTGTTGAAGGCAAGAGTCTTTTGTTTCCTGGCTACTGCGAGGATGAACTCCTTTAATGTATACAAATGGATACGACAAATAATAACCCTTGCGCGGGAGACATTAGGGTCTTGTGGTCTTAGGGCTCTATGATTTCTGTCCAGTTTGATGTGTGTATCCAGTGGGCGTCTAAGGAGGTCATTGAAAATAGAAGTTAGAGTAGACATAATATCCGCATTCAAGATTGATCCAGGGAGGCCTCTTATTCTGAGGTTGTTCCTCCTGTTCCTATTTTCTGCATCATCCAAGTCTTGTCGAAAATCCAGAAAAAGAGATGAGTTATGTGCCACTGTATCCTTCAACATTTGCAATTGTATATTGGAAGCATCTTGCGTTTGTGATAATGATTCAACTTTTGTATTTAGGTTAGAAAGTTCAAAGTGAAATTGCGTAAACTCTTGTTTGCATTCCTCTACTATTTGTGAGGCCAAAGCAGTAATGTTGTGTTTAGTTGGTATAGCCTGTGGTAATGCATGGAGATCCGCCAATGAAGTTGGTCGTTGTTCTGCAGAGACGAAATCCCCAATTTGAGATTTCTCTATATTATATTCCAGTGTGCTGGGGCATGCAGGGGGGATTTCGCGTTTGTTGAAAGGTATGTTGTTCTCTACCCTCACCCAGTGTAAGGGGCGTCTCCCATGGGTCTTGATTGGTCCTGTAATTGTGGTAAATGGTCTTTCCCGAGCAGTAGAGAGATTGGGGGTGTGTAGGTGAAACTCCAAGGGATTTGCTCTGTAGGTTCTTGAACTTCCGCATTAAAGACCTTGTCCTTAAACATGAAGAGAGGCCTCTGACATCACATATGAAGGCTCTCACATACAGATCTACCAGGATCTCGCTGCTACCACCCTTGAGAAATGTGGCCTCCTTAAACCATTCACCATGGAGCTCACCCGCAAGCAGCTTCAGGTGGTTGTTTCTTTTTGGAATATCTATCTCAGCCAAGGGCAAGAGAATTCAAGGCAGAACATCGGCAGACATTAAGGAGTTCTGTGCTGAACTAGACATAACACTGGACCTAGCCAGACTTGGAGGCAGTCCACGTAACATCCAACGAGCTTTGCCTTCTCCCATGACTTGGCATCTGAACCTTATGCCCAAATCACAAAGAGCCAAGAAGAGATCGACCAAACAACTCTCTGCTCCTGAAGATGAAATTGCTTGATTTGCTATGGCTTTATAATTGTTACTGGGGCTGCCTCTCCAATAGCAACATAACCCAGCTATCTTGGAACCCCTGCTTCTGCTGCTGGATCTCGAGGGGAACTGTTGGTGACCATCCCCTTACATTACTCCCTCACCCACCATATCTCCACCAGAGTCTGATCTGAATAGCCTTATGAGCAGGAGAGTTATATACCCCATGAAGTGCCCTAGTGGCTATCCTCTTAAAGTACCTAATATGATGCATGTTCTAGATTGCTATTTGTTTAGGATATACCCTGTTACGTGACCAGTTGTCACGATATGTTTACTGCTAATTATTTCTACTTTATCCTTCTTTTTATTAGTCTCTCTTACTTTTTCTCTGTATACCTCTCACTCTATATCCCCCCCTACCTGAACTCAGCGCAGCGGGAACTTTTTCAGGCTGCAGGAAGTTTCGACCACCAAGAACCTCATGGACAAAGACAAGCTTCATAAGGTATTTAAATTAATAACCTACAACGCAAATGATTTAAACTCCCCGATAGCTAGGTCCCAAACGCTCAAATGCTTCAAGAATGAAAGAGCGGACGTCCTATTAACTCAGGAAACCCCTTTTTCTGATAAGATTCCCTCCTTCGAAAAATCTTACTTCTCCCAGTGGCACCATGCTGTCTCTCCCCGAAAGAGCTCAAGAGGTGTGTCCATCGCTTTTGGGAGAGATACTCCCTTCCTGCTCACAGGGCAACTAGTGGACCCAAAAGGATGCTACATCTTCATTAAGGGCCTCTTAGCAGGCAGCATGGTAATCATTGGTGACATTTATATGACACAAATACAAAACAAATAAAGTGGCTCCTTTGTGTCTTAAAGAAATTCAACTTGTTCCTAGAGGATACTCCAATTCTTGTTGGAGACTTAAACTTAACTTTAAACACATTCATGGACTCCCCCAAAAATAAAAGCTAGTTTTCACTCAGAGACCTTGCCAGAATCAAATTTAAACTTCAATCGATGATGTTGGTGAATTCCTGGGAATGTCTCACCCAGATGAGCGAGATAACATGTATTATCTCTCCCCATGGCTCATACCATAGATTGGATTATGTGTTTTTTCCAAAGGCCCTCCTGAACTTGATATCGCAAATCAAATTGTTCCTTCCTCACTCAATCACTCCTTGTATCTACCTCCTTTTCATTAACAACCCCGTATACATACACCGCCAATGGATTCTGAATTAATCTTTACTCTCTGTTCCGGAATCAAACGGCATGTCACCAAGCAATTGATAACACAACCCTGCAAAATTGAATTTTGAAAAATACAAGAGAAGTTTTCACTGATTTTTATGTAATTTGGTGTGCTGATTACGAAAATGACCTCCATTTTTTTCCATCACACAAGGATTTTTTGTAAAACCAAGATCGATATTTTTGCTAAAATCCATTTAAAAAGGAATTCTGTAGAACAATTGTACATGTAATATCTGGCAACAGTGGTTTTTATCCATTTAAATTTATGTACATCTCCGAACAACAGAGACTGACACTATTGAAACTTTTCTCCGAAACAGAACTCTGGTCCACCCTGTCACGCTGCCTAACTGGGAAGGCCCCTGGGCCAGACAGCTTTCCATCGTCGCACTACAAAATATTCTCTGCCCCCCTCACTCGGCATCTACTTGATACATATAATGCTATCCTCTGGGGGATGATACCCCATATCAAACTCTTGAAGCTAACATTATTTTTATACATAAGGAGGGGAAAGATCCTGAGCTCCGTGGAAATTACAGGCCAATCTTTCTCCTCAATGTTGACCTAAAACTGTTCGCCAGCATAATAGCACACCATATCACTGATATTTTACCCAATATTATCTCTCCAAACCAAATTGGATTTACGAGAGGTAGGCAGGGCAGAAACAGTGCATTAAAGCTCTTCATATCCATCAATACGCTAAATTCCGCAAAACCCCACTAGTGCTACTTGGAATTGATGATGAAAAACAATTTGACAGGGTGGAATGGACCTTATTTAGAGAGACGTTTAACAAATTTCAATTCCTTCCCCTTCCTAATTAACGCTATCTTCCAAATGTATACCCGTCCTACAGCCAGGATTAAAATAAATAAATCTATTGGACTCATTCCTAAAATGTAATGGCACGCGTCAGAGATGCCCCCTCTCACCCCTACCTTTTTGTTCTTGCTATTGAACCTCTTATATTAGCTATCCAAAATTCCCAGGGAATCAGTGGAATCCAAATAGGTAAAACATGTTACAAAACCGCAGCTTTTGCAGATGACTTATTACATTTTCTAACCAAACCTTTTCAAGACTTCCCAGGATTCTTACACATTCTCGCTCAATACAGGGAAACTCTCTAACTTTAAAGTAAATGAGACTAAATCTGAAGCTCTTAGTGTAAACCTTTCCGAATTTAAAGTGATCCTAAACCCACAAACTGACTTCCCCCCGCATCTTTCTACCTGTCCCTCAACCCCCTCTTATCATTTCTAGCCATCCCTTTTGCAGAAAAAATCGATTTTGTAAAGTAGAGAAAAAGTTATATTTACCTCCTCCTGTGTGGGTTGTCTCTTTCTGAGGAAGCCGCAAATAGTCGTGCCTGTCTGCTGCTGCCTTGTAATTATGCACGCCCCTCTCTGCTTCTAAGAGCCTGGCCACGTCATAAAAGGGGCGGGGCTAAATCGTGTCATGCCGGAACCCCGCCCCTTTCATGACACGGCCAGGCTCTTAGAAGCTGAGAGTGGCGTGCATAATTACAAGGCAGCAGCAGACAGGCACGCCTGATTGCGGCTTCCTCAGAAAGAGAGAACCCACACAGGAGGAAGTAAATATAACTTTTTCTCTACTTTACAAAATCGATTTTTTTCTGCAAAAGGGATGGCTAGAAATGATAGGAGGGGTGCAGGGACAGGTCTAAAGATGTGGGGGGGTCAGTTTGTGGGTTTAGGATCACTTTAAAATTACCACCCTTAAAGAACTATATCTATTCCACTGTCCCCGAAATGTATCACCTATCTGGGAAGTAAATTGGGATGCACCCATAAAGAATTTCTAGACCTAAACATTTCCCCATTACTGACTAAGACAGCTGACACTCTCTGGACCTGAAAGGTTCCCTTCTTCTCCAGGATTGGAAGGAAAAATTTGGTCAAAAGTATTATATTACCGAAATATTTATACATTCTTCAGATACTGCCACTATGTATCCCCAGATACCTCTTACACAAAGCAAACTCTGTTCTTTTCAACTCTATCTTGGGAGGACGTAAACCTTGCATCAATGCACTGACCCTCTCGCTGCCTAGGGCCAGGTCAGGAATGGGGGCCCCCGATATCATCCAATATTATCATGCCTCAACGCTTTCCAGAATGATGGAATGGTTGAGAAGAAAACCAGATAAGGTCTGGATGGATATAGAGGAACACATATCCTTAGTACCTCTCAGGAGTCTACTTCTAACCCTCTCACACCCTGTTGCCCAAGCGATATCGCTTAATTAACACACTAGAGCCATTTTAATGCTTTGGCAGCAAGTAAAGAACCTTGCCTCCTCTGGATTATCGCCCCTAGTGCCCCTCAGGGACCTTTTGACAAATCAGGAGAACACCCATGGCCATCGCTTGGGCCGAGAGGTAAAGGTGGACAACTTGTTTCTAGATGGAGCCCTACTTCTATTTCACAACTTAAGTTCCATTACTGGCATGACTAACTTTTCATTCCTACACTGCAAAACAATCCAAAGCACCCTAAGAAAAGTTAAACCCACATTAGATCTAACCAGAGCCTTAACTCTATTTGAGAAGCTTATTGCTCAAAAACAACTACCAAAGAAAACTCCTTCCTAACTATACTACTTCTTGCTCGAGAAGGATCTTCTCCTAAAAAGAGCCTACATACGGGAATGGGAGATTGACTTGGGAGAAACCCTCTCCTCTGATCGGGTTGTGCACATTTATAAACACTCATACAGACCCTCCTCGTGTGTTCAACTCCAAGTGACTTCATATAAATTGGTGTCAAGATGGTTTATAACCCCTGCAAAAGTGCACATCTGGCAGCCCCACCTCCCAGATATTTGTTGTAGATGTGAAGAGGAAAAAGGTTCTAATATCCATATATGGTAGTCCTGCCCTCGTTTTCAGGCCTTCAGGATGACCATCTCAGACCTCATATCTGATGTTCTCCACAAAAGGGTCAACCCATACCTTAAAACGGCTCTTCTCCTCCCAATCTGGCTGGGAGACAGGTTGCCTTCGATTTTGGCTTCTAACTTTCTGTTGGCAGGAAAAGCCTTGAACCCAGCCCTCTGGTGAACTTCATCGATACCTACCAAAAAGCAAATATGCCAGAAACTACACTAAATTTACAGAGCTGCTGAGTTAATGGCACTGACCAGATTTTTCATGACAAATTTCAATGATATATGGAGCCCATGGGAGAAGTACTGTTTTTACAGGTCGTTTTCACACTTGTAAGTGACTTAGACTAAACGAACCCAGATATCTGGCTCATCGCATTACCTAGCCAATCTGTCTCCCAACTTAGCTCCACTTCCTGTGCTAAATCCTTCTTATCAATATCCCTCTGCGCCAACACAACCTTGGTCTTTCAGTGCTTCTATCTGTATCACAATTCCCCTACAGCCGAGTGAACACCCCCAACCCAACCTCCACTCCTCCTCCACCCAACCACCAATTCCACCACCTCCCTCTCTTTTATCCCCCTCTTTGCTATCCTCTTCTCTCCCTCTTCTTCTTTCTTCCTCCTATATCTTCGCTTTCCCTAAGACAGCGATGGACAACTCCTCTTTGGCATATGTATGTGATTTAGTCTTACAGGTGTTAATTGGTCCTAATTATCGCTACGGACCTCGATACGTATTACCCCTCTTGTCGATGATTTTGCTAGTTTAGATTTACTTTCCATTAGATGTTCCTCAACATTTCATTACAACTCTTGAGAAGACCAGCCCTGACTCTATGGTTTGACTACTAATGTTATAGGTCTAGGAGTTGCTCCCCATTTTCCATTCTCCTATTTTACACCGCTATGTTCTTTAAGATGTTCTATTGTTACATTACACATGAATGTATTTCTATGTTTGTACCTCTTTGGCATAACTTTCAATAAAAACACTATTGAAAACAAAGAAATGTAGGATCCCGAGACATTTGAAGATGCAGTGATGGACAAGAGGGCAGTTCCAGTGCTGGCAATGGGCTACCAGGACTCACCAGCACCATGATGGCTGGGTGGTCATCTGCCAATAGTGGCACACCCATAATGTAGTCTGTCCTGGTGCAGACAGTGTTTTGTTGCACTCTTTGTTGCCTATAACACAGTCATAATGGCCTGCAACTGTTCACATTTGGTTGAAGCTGGTGAGTTCAGTTTCTTTGTGGAATAAATTTGGAAGTAGTGACTTCCTCCACATTTGCCTAAGCACTTCTCTTGTCTGGTTAAATATGAATATAAAGAAGTTGTACACTAAGATAACTTGTTCTTAATTGCTATCCATTGCCTGAATTGTTCTAGTGGTGTTAGCACTCGCTCTCCTGGGTCTCATGTGATGTTGTTCAGGAAACTGTTCACCGATGTATTTGTCGAATTATGCTCATTTGTCGAACAGAGCCGAACCTGAACTTCTAAAGCTTCTCTCATCTCTAGTGCTAAGAACCTCAATTTTTTTAAGTATAATTTACATAACAGTAATGCCATTTAATATGTATATATTCAATATTAGAATATATCTGGCAGTACAGAGGATGAAGCCCCATTCTATGATTTGAATATACAGCAGCCATTGCAGATAGCATCTAGCCAAATTTGCATCATTGTGTTAGAAGGTGCTAGTCAGTTTTCGTTTCCATGAAAATCAAGTCCAATTAAGCTTTATTTTTATTTTTAATATTAACCATAAGACTGAAAATTAAAAAGCTGAACACATACTTTACCTACAATTATTAACTTATTAATTATCAAGTGATTTCCGTTTCAATCCACAATCGTTTCTATTGAAATTCAATTTGCACAACATTATATATCTACTTTAATTTTACGTCCTTAAAGAAAGCTCTACCTAACAAGTTACTTACCAATGCACTGGTAATCATGGCCCATTGTAACAGCTGCAGTCACTATACTAGCTCCCCTCCAGCTGTTACGTATACAGACACATTATAAACTCCCTATGGTTACCGTGTTAGAACTCATTTATCAATCTGCAGGGCTTGAGAGTAACCAGACAGCTGGTAGAACCTAACACAAGTGTACTAGATCGGATGTAACTCTCGCATGATTTAACAGCTTAATTTATTTAATTAACTGATAATAAGTATGGAAAAACATGGAAAGCAGGCTACGGAAATACAAGATAATCAACGAATTTCTCGCAATTCATTTTTCCGATTTTCTTTCAAACTTGAAAGGAAGCTTTCACCAGAATATGACCTATTGTTTGAACTAGGTTTTTGTGTTCAATGTTTTTTTTCAATATCACAATCAGCATTGAAAATAAAAATAGAAGTCTTGTCATTTTACCTCTGGCAATCAGAACTTTTCTTGATTCTATCTTCCTGTTGTTTCAGGAAACAACACATGTACCTTAGCCATAACTCTGACTCTATCTTTTCATTTGTATTGTAGGTTTTAATGATCCCTAGCAAAGGTCATCATTGTGAAAGGGGTGAAAGCAGTGTCAGTGGTATTCTGAACGGTGGATCGTATAATAAATGGTGTATAGAGGAGAGCGGTGTCATTGAAAGTCAACATCTGCAGATCATAAGAGAAAGAGAAACATTTAAATCGGGTTATTTCCTGATGATAGCTTGCCTTTAAACTGTTATTACCAGAATCACAACTTGTCACCTAACCACAAAATGAGTAATGACTGTGGTCCAGATCTGTTGACTACAGACCCCATTTGAATAGAATTGTGGTTGCACATCCACACTGACGTTGTATTCAAACACTATTACAAGTCCACAGAAAAGGGGTCAGCACACTGAATAAAAATGTGAGGTACATTGCAAACATTTTTTGTTAAAAAAAAAAATGTAAAAGTCATTCAACCACACTAAACTGTATCTTAAAGTGGTTATCCAGGACACTTTTTTTTTGCAATGGGGCTAATAACCTAGCAGCAGGGAGTTGCTAACTGCCTGATTGTTTTGTGCTCTGACAATCCATTCCAACTCAGGTGGCAATTCTCTTGCTTCAATTGACCTCAAGGTAACACAGCAGTTCCTTTACTTCTGGTTTGCTGTGTCAGCAAGGTGTCACTGTTGAAATTATGTCGTTAGGGAGCACCTAAGCCACAGGGAGATGGTTGACACTCAGCATAATATCGGCAGTGAAACCTCATCAACAGAAAAGAGAGGAAAAGGATCAAAGCATCAATGTGATGTCACCAGAATCAGAAAGCTGGAATACATAATTGAGGTCAGAACAGGCAGAAAGTTAGCAACTACCGAATGGTAATTATTTTTGTCCCATAGCCAAAAAAACTCAACATCTCAGATAACCCCTTTAAATTTTGCATGTTCTCTACATCTAGTAACTCACTTTTCTGTGTACTTTTCTAGGTCTCAATTTAAATCAATAGAACTATGAACCAGGATGAACTCTTATAATTGTTTTATTACGTGCTTTTTGATTTGTATAACAACTGTGAAGTTCATCTATTCTAGTCTTATGCAAATCCCCAAATAAAGAGAAGCAACTGTTTAAAATAAAATGTATCTTAACCTCTCCTGGCAAAGGGAATTTTCACAGATATGTCTCATGGAAGAGCTTTCTGCAGAGTCACAACATGTTTAGAAAGATTTATTAAGGTGTCACAACCCTGGATACTCTTCAAGGACTCCCCTAACGTCTTAACCCTTTTTTTACTGAATGATACAAATAGACACAGAAAGGACATCAAGAGTCAAACTTGTAACCAAGTTTTCCACACCTTTAGCCCCCTTATATTTCACACCATTTGAGCCTCCTTTGCATTTACACTGTCCCATTCCCTCTGCCCCACCTCGCCTTGTCCTCATTTCATCAACAACCATGTTGTGATACTCTCGCAAAGGTCTACCCACCTTCATTTCCCCGATACCCCATACCTTTCTCTAGGTCTTTTTCTGCTTTCTTTTCTTCTTTCTCCTTCTCCTTCCCCCTTTGGTTAGACCCTCCTTTTGTTCTACACCTTTCTCATCACACTAAACCAAGCCTTAAGTCGAAGTCATTACCTACGCCTCCTCAGAATAACCGATATGTGTTTTTCCTAAGATCGTACCATTTCTATAATGCATTAAGCTGTTAACTGGCATATACAAGATAAATAGAGTCTGTTAAGGAGCTATATTTTGCTGTTCATTTTGGTAACCTCTATAAAATGAAATTTCAGAACTGGGACTGGTGCTTTGCTGTCTATGTTGTAGAACTTAGGCCCCTTTCACATCAGCGTTTTTTTGAAATCGCGGCAGATGCGGTGAAAAAACTGCATCTGCCGCAATTACCGCATACCGGCTGCACTTGCGGCACGGTTGCGGCACAGTTGCGGCAAGCCCCATACAATGTATAGGCGGGCTTGCGGCAGGTGCGGCAAGTGCGGTTTTGGAACTGCCGGTATGCGGTAATCGCGGCAGATGCATTTTTTTCACCGCATCTGCCGCGATTTCAAATAAACGCTAGTGTGAAAGCACCCTTAGAAGGGCGACTTTTTCCTAATCTGCTTTGTATTCTTTATGTTTTGCACTAAACTAATAAAACAGTTTAAGCATAAAATAAAATACATCTTACGGTAATTGTATTTTAAAATTTTATAGGGGTACTGTGACAAACTAATGAACATTTGGGCCATCATAAGCTGATACAATAAAGGGGCTACAGCACCCGTCCCCCTTTGAGAAGCACAAAAAAGGGGAAGCATCAATTTTCATGGACCATGCAGTACTAAGGAACTTTTTTGATAATTGAAGTATTTTCCCCTCCAAAACCAATGGAAAATCAAGAGGTTATTACTCTCACCAACCCCATGCAAATTCCTACATGCACAGCTAGGAGGCAAATACATCTATTAGGCAGCATATTAGGCAGTACAACAGTTAATAAATAATTTACCTTATTAGGTACCAGCAATTGGGAAAGAGTATATGCATAGTAAACTGGGTGCATATCCAATAATAAAAAAAAACTACCGTATTTTTCGCTTTATAAGACGCACCTGATTATAAGACGCACCCCCAAATTTAATGAAGGAAAAGAGAAAAAAATAATTTTTAATGTTAAATGGGGTCCGTCTTATAATGCCAGTGTCCGTCTTAAAAATCATATAGGGTATATGTCTCTCATAGCCCCCACTTCCTGGTACATGGTCCCTCATCCTGGGATATAGCCCCCACATCCTAGATATGGCCCCCTTAATCGGTTTATGGCTGGCACATGTCCCCCAGTGTTGGCACACGTCCCCCAGTGCTGACACACGTCCCCTATTGATGGCACAAGTCTCTCAGTACTGGCACACGTCCCCAACTGCTGGCACATATCCCCCATTGATGGCCCAAGTCCGCCAGTGATGGCACAAGTCTGCCAGTGATGGCACAAGTCCGCCAGTGATGGCACACGTCCCCCAGTGCTGGCACACGTCCCCCAGTGCTGGCACACGTCCCCAGATGCTGGCACACGTCCTCCAGTGCTGGCCCACGTCCCCCACTGCTGGCACACGTCCCCCACTGCTGGCACACGTCCGCCAGTGCTGGCCCAAGTCTGCCAGTGCTGGCCCAAGTCCGCCAGTGCTGGCCCAAGTCCGCCAGTGATGGCACAAGTCCGCCAGTGATGGCACAAGTCCGCCAGTGATGGCACACGTCCCCCACTGCTGCCACACGTCCCCCACTGCTGCCACACGTCCCCCAGTGCTGCCACACGTCCCCCACTGCTGGCACACGTCCCCTATTGATGGCACACGTCCCCCACTGCTGGCACACGTCCCCCACTGCTGGCACACGTCCCCCACTGCTGGTACACGTCCCCCACTGCTGGCACACGTCCCCCACTGAAGGCACACATCCCCCAGTGCTGGCACACGTCCCCCAGTGCTGGATATGGCCCCCTATACACATGCCTCCCCCCATGCTGCATATGGCCCACTATGATTACACATGCCTCCCCCCATGCTGCATATGGCCCACTATGATTACACATGCCTCCCCCCATGTGCATATGGCCCACTATGATTACACATGTCTCCCCCTTGCTGCATATGACCCCCCCAAGCTGCTGCCCATAATAAAATAACAAACGTTTTCCTCACTATTTCCAGTGATGAGCTGCCTGTCCCTCTGCTTTCTCCCTCCGTGCAAGCTGCGTCCGAACTTCCTGCTTCTCTGCTTGTAATGTGAGCTGCTCAGCAGAGAGTCACATCACAGGCAGAGAAAAGCAGGAAGTTCGGACGCAGCTTGCACGGAGGGAGAAAGCAGAGGGACAGGCAGCTCATCACTGGAAATAGTGAGGAAAACGTTTGTTATTTTATTATGGGCAGCAGCTTGGGGGGTCATATGCAGCAAGGGGGAGGCATGTGTAATCACTGGGGGGCGCAGGCAATGTAATATGCACTGCGCCCTCAGTCCCATCACCGTGGTGCGATTTCAGCACCGCGGTGATGGACAGCGGCAGTGCATATTAAATGAGCGGGAGCAGGAGATCTCCCGCTCCCTCCTGCAGCCCCCAGCCAGCACACTGGTCCCCCGGGCACACTCCAGAGCTGCCCCCACCATCCCCTATATAATATGCTATACTATATACGTATATTCGGATTATAAGACGCACCCCTAACTGTACCCCAAAGTTTGGGGGAACAAAAGTGCGTCTTATAATCCGAAAAATACGGTAACTTAATTCCGGTATATATCAAGGAGTAGCAAATATAATTAATCCACCATAGAATAACCAGTGTATCCTGATTCAGTATAGGATTAAAATCCTCTATAAAGAATTGTACCCTGTACCAACATTGCAACATAAAGCATAAGAACACAAAACTTTCAAGTAAATCGCCCCCTAATAAAGACTGAGTGCCAAAACGCACGCTAGGGTGGATGCCATTTGCACTATAGGACAATTTGCAGGTATTGCATTCTTGTCCTTGATGTTCGAATTTATGGACACTATACATTACAATTCTTTATAGAGAATTATAATTCTTTATTCAGAAGATACCTGTTATTCTATAGTATATTTATGATATGTGCTGCTCCTTGTTGTACACAGGAAAGATGTGACAGTTTTTATTATTAAATGTGTGCCCTCTCTATATGCATGTATGCTTTCCTTTCTCCAAATTCTGGTCCCTAATAAATTAATTAATTTAAGAATGGTTGATTGTGGGCTAATGGTACCTTTACACGCCGCCACAACAGGATGGATACCAACGGCTACTTCACGTGCACGAGCACGCCTGAACGGTTACCAACGGGAAACGCACCCTCTTTACACGCCGCCACAAGGTGCGCTACGCTACGCTACATCTACAGCTAGCTACATCGCCAGGTGTCGCAAGTAGCCGTCTGTAGCTCAGCGTACCTCATTTACACACCGCAATAAGAAGCTAATATGGGCGGACCTGGTGCAGCAGGGACAGCACATAGGCGTGCCACAATTGTGGATTACAAGACGTCCGTACGCTGATAGGACAAAGCAATAATACCATGATTGGGCAGGCATCGCAGGAGGCTGATTAATACATGACGCCCGAGCAATTGCGTAGTGTGACTGGTCAGCTTCTTAAATATGCCGCCCTGTGCAGCGACAACCAATCGCAACGAAGGAGCTTCCTCCAATGATCGCTGAAGGGGCGTGGTATCCCGGAGCCTGGGTCACACCTTAGCTATATTGCAGCTACATCGCCGGGTGTCCAGAGTTCCCTTCTGTAGCTTCTTTACACGCCGATAAAGCTCGCTACAATCGGCGATGTAGCCATATGTTTATGGGCAGTGCACGGATACAGAGGTATCTGTAGCTGGCTGTGTCGTCCCGTCTTCAGACGCCGCTACTACGGGCGATATTGGCGCGACAAGCTACATTTGTAGCCTGTAGCGGGTTGTATGCATCCTGTTGTGGCGGCGTGTAAAGGTACCATTAGTGTCATTTCTCTCTTCTCTTCTTAATGCCATATATAGAGATGAGTAAACTTTGGTCGAACATGAAATTTAGAATTCTTCACTTGGCCCCTCGAACACAAACGATTTACTGAAAAGTTGGCAAAATTCGGGTTTTGTTCAGAATCGGCAACTGTTCAAATAACAAAAAGAATCAATGCTTCTCTTCCATTTTATTATGACTGTCAGTGTCGGGTAGTGGGCAGAAGATGTTTGATGAGGGGAGCGGGTGGAAAGAGGTCTCAGGTCAGAGGAACATTGGACTGCATTTTTTTCTTTCCCTCGCTTACAATGTGGATGATCCAAGCTGGTAGCCAATCAGCAAAAAGAACTTGCAGATAAAACTACTTGTGCGATTATATGCCTAAGGCTTGGGTCACGCTTGCAATACTCTAAGTTTCCTGCATGGTTGGCAGAAAACTTAGAATATTTTTCTCCCTCCGCAGCCTTAACATAGGCTGCATAACACCGAATGCGGCCCCTAACAACCCGCTGTGTTCTATGAATACCAGCTACACAACGGGCTGCGGGAGTGCGATTCGCACCACGCACAGAGGAATGCATCATGAAGCATAGTAGGTTTGGCGACTCCTAGGTAAAATAGCCCTTTTTGACAGAGAAGCTGTGTTTGCCAAATCTGCTGTATTCCCATCTAAAGCTTTTTTTTGGCAGAGAAGTGTCTGCTGAACACCCGAAATATTGCCCTAACCTCTTTTTGGGCATAGATTCAGTGTTTGCTAAATTTGCTATATTCACATCCAGAACCTTTTTTTGGTGTAAAATCAGTGTTAGCAAATTCTCCCTTATTATTGCCCCATAATGTTTTTGGGCATAGAACCAGTATTTGCCAAATCTGCAATATTCCCATACACAACGTTTTTTGGCCTAAAATCAGTGTTTCATAAATCTCCCTAAATATTGCGGTACACTCTTTTTGGGCATAAAATCAGTTTATGCCAAGTCTGTTGTATTCTCATCCACAGCTATTTTGGCATAAAAAACAGTGTATCATAAATTTCCCACATTTTTTTGCATCAAATATGAGTGGAAAAGGCCATGGTTGTGGTGGAAAGGGGGCCCTGTTCCATACCCTACGCCATGCATAAAGGCTGCACCATTTGACAATTTTTATTTGGGTCAATTGATGCCACTTTAATGGTATCTGGCCTTAATTTTTTTAACTTTGGAGACTCTTCTTGGAGTCTACTTCTTGTCTGTTTCCTGAATTTAGCAGGGCTCGTCAGCACCATTCCTACACATGTCACTGACTCACCTGAATCCTTCTTCTTTTTGTAATCCATGAAGCTGATACTCGTGCCACCTGAATGTGGCAGAGCATAAAATTGAATGGAGTCATTGCATGACTTTTGAGGGCCCCCTTCCCAATGGGCCTATACAGGTCACTGATCCACCTGAATCCTTCTAGTAGTAATCCATGAAGTTGATAATTTTGCCACTTGAGTGTGGTAGAGCACAAGATAAACTGGAGTCGTTGCATGAAGTTTGAGGGCCCCTTGTCCAACAGTCCTACACCTATCACTCATCCTCCTGTTCCTGATCAATGTTTAACCTTGAAATGCTAGGCCAGGCCCTGTTCCAGACTCTGTGCCATTCATGCTGGCTGAGCCATTCTACAATGTTTGGTCTGGGTCAATTGATGCCACTCTGGGGTATAGATTTCACTTTTCCTTGTGTCTGCCCTAATATGAGCTTTATTGGCGGCTTTTGTAGCCCCCTTTGTAGGTTTATTCTATGCCCTTGATTTTGAATTCTATTGATTTAAATGGGATTAGGAAGTTCATATGCCCATTCGGCGAACCGAGCCCCAACTTCAAAAGGTTTATTTATCTCTAGCCATGTACTGTACTACTAGATTTCCCATGTTGCATCATCCAATCCGTTGTTAAAGAGAACCTCTCACCAATTTATCTGCTCTTGTGCTACATTCCACAAATGTTAATATCATCTCCTAATGCCTTCAAAAAGCACCATTTTAATTGCTGCCGCACTCTATGTAAATGATGGTCCCGTCAGAATGAATCATTCTTGCTGCAGTGAATATGCCTTTTTTCTGCTTAAAATTGCAATCCTCTGGCTTGATTGAGGTTTTAAATGTGTTCTCTCTCGCGCACCTGTGCAATAACATTGCACACCAGTACAGGTGCACTCTTCTTGGCCACTGGGCAAGCACCAAGGGATATAATTCTGGCAGCAACGTACATTATGACTGGAATAATAAAGTTTGGCTTTTTTGCAGTGATGTTTTATGCTCTGTCTGCAATAAGGCAGAGTAAAATGTGTTTGTGCGGGTCTTCAAGGCTATTGTTTAGGCTTGAGAGCTTTTTCTCTTTGTATATAATGTAGGATGTATCATCCATGACAGTTAAGCTGGAGGACTATGATTATAAGCAGAGATGAGGCACAAACGCACTCCCAAACCAACAACATTGGGAGGTGCTTTCTGAAATGGGCGCAGACGTAGCGTACCTTGACAAGTAGCTCAGGCTAATCATGGGATGTTTTAAGAAACTAATGGACAACTATGTTGAGCATGTGGGCTAGGCATGGAACATGTACCAACTTCTTGAACTTCAAAGCCACCACAAGGTTATTCCCAAATTCGTCCCAGACTCCATCAGTATCACTTAGTGTGCCGTCAAGGAAATGCAATATCTCTGTCCTCAAGTACTTTTCCACATGTCTGTGGTTAGGTGGACCTTCCCAGTAACTGTGTTGTGTTGGTCAGAGCACAGGTGATGTTGCTGGTCACATGTTTGTGAAATGGCACACCGAGAGAAATAGTGGTGGAAGTAGATTGAGTACCATAGAACAGCTGCTGCCAAGTGGTTGTGGAAAGACTAAGTTTCTACAAGACTAAATGGTAACATTTCTAGAGTGATCAGTCTGGCAATGTGGTCATTTAGTGGTTGGGCCTATTGGTAGGGGGCCGAATGTTTCCAATTCTTTTGCAACATCTGGGTAGGGACAACTGAACCCTCTGCTGGGACAATGAAGTGAAAGTGGTTGCTGATGTTTGTGTATGTGCAACTGCTAGTTGTAGGCAGGAGGCATCACCACATGCTTCCTAGACAGCAAAGTGGAAAAATGTAGCCCAGGAGAAGTGGCAGTAATTTCTTCCCCAGACACAGGTTTTGTACCCAAGCATTCTGACCACATAGTGGGATGCTTTGCTGACATGTGCTGGAGCATGCAGGTGGTGCTCAGGTTGGCAGTGTTCTTTCATCTGCTTAGCTTTGTATGGCAGATGTTGCAAATTACTGTCCTTTTGTCTGAAGGACTTGCACGAACTTCCTTACTGGGGAGCAACTCACCCTTGGCATAGGATCTGGCTGTGTGGGTTGCCCTAAGTGACAGTTGACTACCATGTCCCTATGTCAAAACACTGCCTCTTTCTACCTGCTATGGTGCTATATATTTCTGTCCCTATGCACTGCTGTGCTACCAAGTATACCACTGTGTCAGGTTGGATCAGTGGCTTCATCATGCACCACCTCCTCTTCCCATTTGTCAATCTGATCCTCCTCATTAGTTGCTATGTTATGCTGACCTTATGGCAACTGTGTCTCAATATCATCAGCCACCATCTTTTGAGACAGTAATTGCCGTAGCCCATCATGCTCATTTTGTTTTTGATGGTGGACAGTGAAAGGCCAGAAAGCCTAAAAGGGAAAGTAAAGAGCTCCTCGCAGTATTCAAGTGTAGAATCACTTTTCCTCTGACACTCATGATGGTAGGGGAAGGAGGATCAGGTTGAGGATTATGCATCCCAGTCTCTTGGCTACTAAGATTGGACTATGTGGAAAACAAGGTGGTACTTGAAAACAGACTGGACACATTATCTGACTTCCAACCCACCAGCTGCTTGCACTGTTCTGGCTTCACCAGTAGTGTCCTGTGACCCCCTAAGATTTGAGACAGGAAGCTAGAAAAGATACACGGACAATTTGACCTGTCACACGGCAAGCGAGTGCACCACCTCCTTTTTCTTATCCATTGACATCACACTTTGGCATTTGGAATTGGATATGCAGCTATTTAAATATAATAAAGAATATAATGTATATTATTTATTTATCCCTTTAAGCGAATGTTTGTTTGATTTTGCAGGAAGTAATAAACATCAATCCTGCCTAAATGGTGTTAACGCCTTGTGTCTCCTAGTTCAGCAGTATTTTCCATGAGCTAACAATATGAGTTAACAGAGGCAGAATTCAAGTAGTATTAAGAATTCCCATCTTTAAAGGTTGTGTTGGTAAGATTTTCTGGCTAGCAGCAACTTTTCAGGTGTTAGTAGCAAGCCGCCTAAAACGCTGCTACGAATTCATGTCAGCGTAGTTCAGTATTTTGCATGAGCAAGCAATGTCCTCTAACAGAGGTAGAATAATTTGCGTACTCTGTCAGAGGTGGTATTATGTATTTCCCTTTTTAAATCCCTTTTTTTAAAGGGATGTGTGGGTGTTTTTAGCTAGCAGGAACCTTTCAGGTGTTAATAGCAAGCCGCTTAAAATGGTGCTATCAATTCAATTCTTGCCAGCGTAGTTCAGCAGTATTTTGCATATGCTAATAATGTCAGCTAAAGGAGGTAGTATAAGTATTCAGAAAGTATTCAGAATTTCCCAGTTTAAAGGGATGTGTGAGCATGATTTTGAGATCAGCTCTTAAAAGAATATATCAGGACACTGGATCTTCTATTGACTGTTTGTGCATCCTTGCCATTTTCCAATATGGCTTCCTTCTTTGCTGCCATTCATGCAATCCTCTTTCCCTGACTTTATAAACCTTAGTCTACATTCTAGCTCTCCTTGAGTATTCATTTTGATTTCCTGACTTCCTACTCCATGTGTTTCTCAAGAGTTCCTGATCCTGCAAATCCCCTCTGGATTGTCTAGTGTCTGCAGTTTCACCCCCTGCTACCACACCTGCTTCAGTGCTTCTCCTGCAAATTTGCTTCTAGTGCTGTAGTCTCTGACTTTGCCTGTGATACATAACCCCTTTGTGCTCAATTTATATTGTGTAGTAGTTCTCTAGACTATGGTGGAGTGTGCTGGACGTTCTTTAACTACACTGCACTGCTTCAAGTTCAGGACTTGTTCTCTGTGACTACCATTCGCAGGCCTTTCTGGTTGTATCAATACTCATAAATTGTTTCTGATTTTACATCTTCTTAAGTGTACTGCTTCTGAGAGATATCCCCTTTTGGCTATACTGTGAAAGAATTATTTCAAGAGACTTTTCTGTTTATTGTATGTTTGATAAACTTGCTCACATTGCTGCATCTCACATTTGTTTGCTGACTTGTTCACCTTTAAAAACTAGGTTTTAGTGTGTCTTTGATCCAATTGCTAATACATTTGTTAGTAAATCCTTACAATACATTACAGAGTTGTTAGTTTAATTTACAGGTACTGAATCGCCAACCCTACCTTTTTCTTTCCCTGCTCCAAAAACTTTCCTACACTATCCATACCTAGCAGAGTTCTTGAGATTTAGCTCTAAAAAGAGCTGCTGTTTAATCTTGCTGTACACATTAACACTCTCCCTACTCCCTCCAGATGCTTTCTCAACACACACACATTCTGCTACCATTATACTGTTTCCAGATAGATGGTGACAGCGGATCTTAAATAGATCTTAAGAAGCTATGTGGCCAGCCAATCTCAGTAATGTCACTACAAAAATGGCTACTTCATTTGTCATGATGGTCTCCTGTACGTTGGAGATGAGTAACAATTTTGGGCTCAGAGTCCCTTTGCATTGGATGACTCTTGATAATAAACATTGTTAATTTCCTTGGGTTAATGTCAGTTTTGGTGATCTTTTCAGATGTAACCACTCCCATCTCTTTCTAATAGTCACATGACTCATCACCTAGTGCTAGTGATTGAATTCCATTCAGTACAAGCCTCCCTGGTGGAAGGAGCTCTAAGTTACAGTAACTGACCGGTGCCAAGTTGTCTTCTGGCTAGGAGTTAGGTCACAGCTGTGAAGTTGCTTTATCCTTTGTTGTTTTCACATGTCTATCTTTCATTGTCTTCATTTGGTTTAGTTCCCTACGTCAGGGACCACCATTGCTATTGTGTCCATAGTGTTCCCTTGTGTGTTGTGCAGTACGCCAAACACGTGACACATTGTATAGTCTTTTTAAAATACAGCAGGCTGAAGCTTTTTAGGGTATATGCTCACTTTCCACAGAATCTGCAGGTGAGTGCAGGAAAACAGCAGCTGTCCTGTACTCATCATCAGCGGTGGGTGCAGGGCAGCTTCTCCCTGTATTCACCCGATGTTGGTGGCCTCCGACTCCTTAGCATGAAATTTACTTGTTGTGGAGATGCGGAAGTCTGGCAACCCACACTTCAACTGAATACATGCTACTGTCTGGTGAAGCATAGTGAGGATGGAATTTCTACAAATCTCATCCACTATGCTTGTACTGTACCGCAAAGCATTTTCAACACTGTAGCAAAACACTGCATCCAAAACACTGCAAGTACTGAAAATTTAAAGGGAACCTGTCAACTAGTTTATGGCCCCCAGTTATCACCATCTGTACCTGCAGCTTCATAGTCCTATTCTAACTATCCCTGTCTGAGCTAATAATGTACTGTTAAAGGTGAAAAAAAACACATTTATATACTTACATTTTTTTTTATGTAAATAAGGAAGTGTGTAGGCACCCTGGAGGAGCAGACAATCTGGCTGCTTATTAGTTAACATTTCAGCCAAATTGCAGAAGATTCTGACAGGACCTGTGTGATGTCACGGTTATGTGCCTATAATAGGCAGAGCTGAGTCTCCATACACCATAATGAGTTTGCTTTCTTAGCTATGCATCCACTATGCATCCACTATGTATCCACTATGGTCACATGATCATTACATCACACAGGTCCTTTATAAAGAGACGTTGGCAGTGAGTTAACTATTAACCTGCCAGAATGACTACATCCTCCAAAGTGTTTAGTCACTGCCTCATTTATATTAGAAAATGTAAGTGTATAAATGTTTTTTTTTCACCTTTAACACGACACTATTAGCTCAAACAGGGATGATTAGAATAGTACTTTGAAGTTGCAGGTACATACAGTAATGGGAAAAAAGAAAGAATAAATAAACATGTAGATCTGACCGGGATCAAAGGAAGATCTGGCAAAATGATTTTGTAGAAAATTCAAAGATATAATTTTATTTTGTGGATCAAAAAAGACAAGCAAAAGCACACCTAGGATAAAAACATTTAAAATTGTACAAAAACATGGACTTGGAGCCCACTACACACATTAAGTATAAACCATCTTCTGAGGCTGAAATTCCTCAAGAAACAAGTGGAATCTTTCCTTAGGTGACAAGAAGATAAAATAACATGCTCGTCAGACTTGTAAGGATCAACAGATTAACAATGTCGTAGATGTTCTTAAATGCAAACAATAGGATGTGCAATAGATCACTTGGTGTACTATTTGGTGAAAATTACACAATGGCAATAACAACTCAGTGTGCACCAAATTGGAGTAAACTTAATAACACTCTTGAATCAAATTACTCAGCTGATGTGACTGGGAAAAAAAGTCAAAGATGCCTGGTGGGCACACTGAGTTGCTATTGTCATTGTGTGATTTCCATCAAATAGTACACCAAGTGATCTATTGCACATCCTATTGTTTGCATTGGAGAACATCTACGACATTGTTAATCTGTTGATCCTTATGACTCTGATTGGCATGTTATTTTATCTTCTTGTCACCTAAAGAGTACTTCACACACTGCAACATCGCTAGCGATGTCGCTGAAATGTCACAGGTTTTGTGACGTAACAGCCACCTCTCCAGCGATGTTGCAGTGTGTGACACGCATCAACAACTTGGCCCCTGCTGTGAGGTCGCTGATCGCTACAAATCGTTCAGGACCATTTTTTGGTCCTTGGTCTCCCGCTGGACAGCATGCATTGCTGTGCGTGACAGCGAAAGACCAACGATCAGCGGCCTCACAGCCAATGCCACACATTAGATACTGGGCACTGATAACCAGGGTAAACACCACTGCTTAGTTATCCAGTGTTTACCCTGGTTACCAGCATCCTCCCACTTAGCCCAGCCTGTCAGTGGGAGGACACTGGTAACCAGGATAAACAACGGGTAACTAAGCAGAGCGTGCTGCTTAGTGACCCGGTGTTTCCTTTGGTTACCAATGATTTTGCTGCTGACTGGTCGCTGATAAGTCTGCCTGTTTGACAGCTCACTAGCGACTGCAGAGACTTTCCAGCAATCCCGGCCGGGTCAGATCGCTGGTGGGATAGCTGGAAAGTCTCAGTGTGTAAAGGGGCCCTACTGGAAGATTCCACTTATTTCTTGAGGAATTTCAGCCTCAGAAGTTGGTTTATATTAAATGTGTGTTGTGGGCTCCAAGGCCATGTTTTTGTACAATTTTAAATGTTTTTAACCTAAGTGTGCTTTTGTTTTGTTTTTTTGAGCCACCAATAAAATTATATTTTTGAATTTTCTACAAAATCATTTTGCTAGCCTTCCTTAGATCCCGGTCAGATCTACACATTTCTTTCTTTATTCCCAAGCTTGTTTATAACACGTTCTAGTGGATCACGTTCTAGTGCCACTCAAAACTCCTTTGCCCCTCAAAAGGTACAGACAGTGATAACTGGTGGCCATAAACTAGCTGACAGGTTCCCTTTAAAGGGAACCTGTCAGCTGGTTTATGCCCCTCCAGCTATCACTGTCTGTAGCTGCAGCTTTATAATACCAGTCTAATCCTCCCTGTGTGAGCTCATAGTATAATGTAAAAGGTGAAAAAAAGCATTTCTACACTTACATTTCAGTCTAGACCTTGGAATAGGGAGACTGTCTGGCAAGTTAATAGCTAACTCACTATTAACTTACATGGCTAAAGGACCTGTGTGATGTAACGATCATGTGACCATAGTGGGCGGAGCTAAGCGAGCAAACTCATATTATGATATAGGGACTTAGCTCCGCCTATTGTAGTCACATGGTTATGACATCTCATCAGGTCTCCCAACATGTTCTAACATAAGGCTTAAATGTTAACTATTAACCTGCCAAACATCTCCTTCCTCCAAGCTGGAGACTGACTGGCTCATTACATAAGGAAATGTAAGTGTATAAATGCTTTTTTCACATTTCACATGACACTATGAGCTCAGACAGGGATGATTAGACTGGTATTATAAAGCTACAGGTACAGACAGTGATAGCTGGGGGACATAAACCACCTGACAGGTTCCCTTTAAAGGCAATGTAACTGATGGACAAGAAATGATAGAAGGAGGTTTAGTGCCTGGGAAGGTGTATCAGTGTGAGAGGTTTTAGGGTCACTGCAGTACTTTATAAAGCTTGAACACAATTAAAAGGAGCTTGTTTTCGATGTAACCCTAACGGGTCAAATGATTTTCTTTATTTTGTGTTCTATGACATCAAACAGATCTTATTCTTTGACAAGAAACATGACAGTTTGTATAATCAGCTTCTTAAAAGTCTGTGACCGACAGTAATGCAGTTAATGCCATCACTATTTAATTAAAGTCTTTTATTTTCTCAAAACAAAGACTTGAATAGCATACTATTGTGTATGGCTCATTTATGTTACATTGTTTAGTGTTTGTCCTTGAGTCTTATCCTCTTTTTAGACCATATCCTCTCTTTACAACATCCAAATAAAATTCTAAATATTTTAAGTTTCTGAAGTAGCGATCAAAAAGCTTCTCTGAAGCTTAAATTATTCTGTGCTTGGAACATGAAAGATTAACAGAACACAGGAAATAAAAATAAATATAAAAAAAAATTAATAAGATATTTTCTCCTTTGAACACTAATGGATTATGTATAGAATAAGATTCATAAAAAGGTTGAGTAATGTTGTAAATGCATTTCTTATATTGCACCTATCCTGTTGTTCAGATTATTGCCTTTACGGTTATAGCTGCTTTTACAATTGTTTTGGGTATTTTTGAACAATCAGTAATATTGCTGATCAATACATTTGAACAGCACTTGGCGTAATGATGACATTTCAAAACATACAAATTGTAACTGCATGTTCTGTTAGGCCCCTGTCACATAAGCGTTTTTGACCAGATCTGCCCGATCCGGACAAAAAAACGCATTTGCCGCATGTGCCGCACTTGCAGTCCGCTTGCAGCAAGCCCCATGCATTGTCTATGGGGCTTGTGGCAAGTGCAGCAAGTGTGGTATTGCCGCAATGTGGCAGTTGCGGCCACGAAAAAAAACGCGGTCAGCTGCATTTTTTTTTTGCGGCTTGAAGTGCCGGATCTGCCGAATCTGGCAGAACTGCACTTGCCACACCGGACCACAAGCCCCATAGACAATGCATGGGGGTCGCCGGATCCAGGTCGCAGGTGCCACCTGCCGGATCGGCCGCACATCAGCGAAAACGCTGACGTGAAATGTGCCTTATATACATGGTGTGTTTCTACATGGGTACATATGCAAATTGTCACTTCAGTGAGGAAGTAGACAAACTCTAATGCTATTATATAAATTTGATTAATAATACATATTAATGTACTCACCTACCCCCACTCTCTCTAGGATCTAGTGCTGTTCTCCTCTTCTCAGTGACATGACCACAGTTCTGATTATCTTTGCTCTGTTCATGAACTGAAAATCTCTTTTACGTTTGAGTATTTTCTCCCTGCAGATTTGTTGGAGATTTAAATCTGTAAAATGTCAAACTTTGCTATAGATTACACCCATTCTAATGAATTGGAGAAATCTGTACAAAAAAACACATCTCAAAAATGAACCGAAAAATCACAGAAAAAGATGCAAAAATGCATGTTTTTACTGCTGTGTTTTTCCTGCCAAGAGATGCAGAAATGTATCAGAAATTTCTGTACCAAATCTACTATATAATTGTCTAAGGCGTCTGTCGGTCACAAAAATTGCGCGCCAAACAGAGGTCACTCAATGACTGCAGAAGATGCAAATTGGGGCGCAAATTCAAAATTAGAATTGTGCGCCAATTTTCAGCCCGGCGACAGTGGCGTGTTAGCTGTCGCTGAAGCCTGGCGACAGGCGCTTTGTGCCACTGTTGCCGGAATACATAGGGAACCCGCTGCCCCCAGCTCGCCTCTCCCCCCATGCCCCCACCTCGCCTTCCGCTGTTCTCACCCGTCTGTACACAAGGCGGGCTGTGTGATGTCACATCTGCCCGCCCTGTCACATGACCGCAGTGACGGAGAAGACGGGTGAGAACAGCGAGAGGCGAGGGAGATACTGCCCCGCTTGCTCCAACCTGCCCCGCTCGCTCCATCCTGCCCCCCTGGCTCTATCCTGCCCCGCCAGCTCCATCCTGCCCCCCTGGCTCCATCTGGCCCCGCCAGCTCTATCCTGCCCCGCTTGCTCCATCCTGCCCCGCTTGCTCCATCCTGCCCCCGGCCACCATCCTGCCCCCCCCCCCACCACCATCCTGCTCCTCCTGCCCAAAGAGCGCATCCTGCCCCGCTCGCTCCATCCTGCCCCCCCGCCACCATCCTGCCCGCTCGCTCCATCCTGCCCTGCTCGCCACCATCCTGCCCTGCTTGTCCATCCTGTCCCACTCGCTCCATACTGACCCCCGCCACCATCCTGCCACCTTGGCTTTTGCATAGAGGCAGAGTTGTGGCTGAGAATGCAGTTGTTGAACTGCTTACAGGACTCCGTCTCTGTCCAGGAAGCCGCAATCTAACCTTATCACTTTCATCCTTCTCCACCTCCTCTGCTGAGCTAATCAACTACATGCCCGTGGGTTGACAGTAAGTGGGATCTCAAACCTCATCATCATCCTGTGTGTTCTCACGCTCGTCATCCTCAGAGCCAACCTCTTCCTGCCCTGAGCGCAAAGTCAAGTTGCCGTTTAAATCAGGTATCTGAGTCTCATCATCATCTGCCTCATTGTCTCAACCAACAGGGGTTACAGTTTGGAAATGCGGGTCTACATTATGCTCGGACCCTTCTTCATCTGGGCCTGGATCTGACTCACAAAGATTTTGGGCATCAGTGCAGATCATTTCCTTGTCTTGACTCAATGAAGCTTTGGAGCAGACCTCTGATTCCAAGGCTATAGTATGAGTGAACAGCTTTACAGACTCATCCATCTGTTTTAACACATAGTCAGTAGGATGGCTGGAGACTTGTGAGCTGTGAGGGAGCAAGTGCGATTGGGGTTACCACCTCTAAGGACTGGAGTGTTTGTGATGTTGAAGTTGAGGTGGAGGAGAGCCCACTTGATGGACCACTTGATATCCATTACAGAGGTTGATCTTTTTGGGCCTTATCTAAAAGTTTTAGCAATGTTCTGCTGCGTAAGAAAGGGAAGATAGCAGATCGCACCACAAAAAGACGTAGACATTTTAGTTTGGCTTGAAGACTGTATTCGTTCAGCAGATGTTTCTGTTACTTTAGCACCTACCCGACGAACGCAAAGATTTTTACCCTTTCCAACACGCCTATTCACCTTTCCACCATCAGCAAACCCTTTACCACTCTTATTTGAGGGTAATTAATTGACAACTCTGTTGCTGTTGGCACAAAAAACTATGGATGTAAAACTAGCAGAGCTGAGTAGCCAAACAGTGGTACTACCCTAAGCAGATTTTGGTAAGTAGGTTTGAGAAGATGCAATACAAAAGTGTTTTCTGCACTGTGTGGCAGTAGATTTCAACAGAATACTGGATCACAGCTGCCTATTCAAACACTGCTACTAGCCAAAAAAGATTTGATTTTCAAGATGCAGTAAAAAAGGCTTGCAAACATAGGAGGTGTAGCTTTCTTCACAACAATGCTACACCCCTGCCTGGCACACACTGCTACTATCCAAAAAATATTTTTTTTGCTAGATGCAGTAAAAAAAGGCTTGTAAGCACAGGAGGTGTAACTTTCTTCACAACATTGCTACACCCTTGCCTGGCACACACTGCTACTAGCCAAAAAGGATTTGCTTGGCTAGATGCAGTAAAAAAAAAAACACTAGTAAACACAGGAGGTGTAACTTTCTTCACAACAGTGATACACCCCTGCCTGGCACACACTGCTAATAGCCAAAAAGAATTTGCTTGGCTAGATGCAGTAACAAAAGGCTAGTAAACACAGGAGGTGTAGGTTTTTTTACAACAGTGCTAACACCCCTGCCTCGCATACACTGCTACTAGCCAAAAGGATTTGCTTGGCTAGACGCAGTAAAAAAAAAGGCTTGGAAACACAGGAGGTGTAGCTTTCTTCACAACAGTGCTACTCCCCTGCCTCGCATACACTGCTACTAGCCAAAAGGATTTGCTTGGATAGATGCAGTAAAAAAAGGCTTGTAAACACAGGAGTTGTAGCTTTCTTCACAACAGTGCTACACCCCTGCCTGGCACACACTGCTAATAGCCAAAAAGGATTTGCTTGGCAAGATGCAGTAAAACAAGGCTTGTAAACACAGGAGGAGTAGCTTTCTTCAAAGCAGTGCTACACCATTGCCTGGCACACACTGCTACTAGCCAAAAAGGATTTGCTTGGTTAGATGCAGTAAAAAAAGGCTAGTAAACACAGGAGTTGTAGCTTTTTTCACAACAGTGCTACACCCCTGCCTCGCATACACTGCTACTGGCCAAAAGGATTTGCTTGGCTAGATGCAGTAAGAAAAGGCTTGGAAACACAGGAGGTGTAGCTTTCTTCACAACAGTGTTACACCCCTTCCTGGCACACACTGCTACTAGCCAAAAAGGATTTGCTTGGCTAGATGCACTAGAAAAAAGGCTTGTAAACACAGGAGTTGTAGCTTTTTTCACAACAGTGCTACACCCCTGCCTCGCATACACTGCTACTAGCCAAAAGGATTTGCTTGGCTAGATGCAGTAAAAAAGGCTTGGAAACACAGGAGGTGTAGCTTTCTTCACAACAGTATTACACCCCTTGGCATACACTGCTACTAGCCAAAAAGGATTTGCTTGGCTAGATGCAGTAAAAAAAGGTTTGGAAATCATAAGAGGTGTAGCTTTTTTCATAACAGTGTTACACCCCTGCCTGGCATACACTGCTACTAGCCAAAAAGGATTTGCTTGGCTAGATTTGGCCAGATTCAGTAAAAAACTTTTGCAAAGCACAGGACCTCTGTAGCTTTTAACACAGCACTGGAACAAACCTGAATGGCAAACGGTTCCTTTAAACCTTAAAAAGGGCTGTTCTTGGAAGGAGTCCCTACACCTACTAGCTATCTCTCTATCTAACTTGGAATGGAATCGCTATCTAACTATCTCTCTCTCTGTAGCGCACACAGCAGCAGCGGTAGCATCTGACACTGAGCTCCAACACTGAGAAAACGGCAAGGAGGGAAAATGGCTTGTTCTTATATTGCAAGGACATGTGAGATACCCAGCCAATGACATAAGCTCTTGTGTGCAAAAAGTGCACTTTGCTCTATGCGTGCCTATAGGCTGACAGACCGAACCACTCACACTAAGTGAGGGAAGGAAAAAAAATGGAGATCTGCATTATTTGACCATAGACCTCTCCCAAACTCCCCCCTCCCGCCCACTATTCCTAGACATTGAAACTCATAATAACGTTGAACAAAAGCATTACTGTGAAAAGTCAGTAATGCTTTTGGTCAATGAACAGTTATCGAACATAACCTTGAATTACCGAATTTTTAACAAATTGTTCACATTTGTTGAATGACTCAAACATAGCCCAAAACAGGTCGAATTTGAAATAGGCAAACATGTTTGATCGAACATTGCTCATCTCTATATATCACATAAAAATGAGTAATGTCAAAAAATGTGGAAAAATTTATGTGGTATGAATACTGTTTCAATGCACTGTATATAAAGCCCCCTTCTACACTGTTCCTTGAAATTTCCCCTGATACAGATCTTTTTTAGATCCAGTTCTAGCAAAACAGTTTTCAAATGGCAATTTAAATATATTCCTCTTCTGAAATTCAAGCTGTGTATAATTAGTAAAGATTTATGGTGTCACAATATTATAATTAAAAATATGTATAATTTAATACTGTCAATGTGAGATGTGGGATTGGCTTATGTGATTCTTGCAAGGATCACAGTGTATTTGAGTTGCTACCAGTGGCGTAACTTAAAACTCATGGACCCAAATACAAAAGGTCCAACAGGGTCCTCAAATGAGGCAAGTCTTTAATAGCATTAGTATTTTTCTGTAGGACAAAGGAACTTTTGGGGCCCCCTAGACTCCAGGGCCCGGGTGCCATTGCAACCCCTTCACCTATTGCAGCGGTGTAACTAGGTTTGACGGCGCCCGGGGCAAAGATCTATCTTGGCGCCCCCTCCCACAGTAGGTGAGAACTGGGGGGGGGTGCTGTCAGCTTTCAGCCCCGCCGCCCCTGTTGCAGCCTTGGTTGAGGAGCAGGGGGGGGGTGCCGCTGGCGCCCCCCCGCTGAGTTGCGCCCGGGGCAAAAGGTCCGGCTGCACCCCCCTAGATACGCCCCTGACCTATTGTAGCTATCCCCATGGTTGCTACAAACTACATATAGAAAAATGCTACATTTTTTGCAGATATTTCAGTAGTAGCAGCACCCCCCTACATCTCCTCCCTCATCTCTGTCTATCACCCCACCCGTTCTCTACGTTCTTCAAATGACCTTTGACTAAAATCTGCACTAATCCGATCCTCCCACTCCTGGCTCCAAGACTTCTCCAGAGCTGCACCAATCCTCTGGAATGCTTTACCCCAAGAAATCAGGACTATCCACAACTTGCATGGCTTCAGACGATCCCTAAAAAGACATCTTTTTAAGGCGACCTATCATACTCCCTAATAGAAGTCCTTTGTACTGTAGATAGTGAATGGGCTATCTCTCTTGACATTACTCTTTTACAAACTCCACCAAACCAAAAAGGTCTACACAGACTGTCTGGTGACCATTCATGTAAGCTTATTTCTATTCCCCATTTCCTCAAGATGTCTGGACCATCAGTGCAATAAGCTCCTGTACCTTGTGCAACCCCTATCCCGTTGTAGATTGTAAGCTCTTTTAAGCAGGGTCACCATCATATCTTGCTTTATTTATTGTATTTTCTTTTTTACATTGATTCTATGCCTATTGTTTTGTATCCAATTATTGTACTGTATTTCTCTACTGTAATTACTTACTGTATTATATTTTCTGTACTTTAACCTCTACATTGTAAAGCGCTGCGAAACATGTTGCCGCTATATAAATAAAGCTTTATTATTATTAGTAGTAGTAGTTTTCCAAAACTTTTGTTTCATGTCTGAAATGTAACCTGATTAGCCTACTTATTACTGAATTGTGCCTGCATGGTAGCCAGGGATTGGTTGGTATCATCACTCATTAGTATGACATATGGTTGCTGTGGCTAAGAAATCAAGAAAAAAGAAGTTCCATTGTACGAGATGCTCAGCAATTGAAATGTCATTTAATGGTGCCCATCATTACATTTTTACAGAAGAAATTAAAATTTGAGGTTTTTTTGCACTTTACAATGCTTTTCTAAGTTATCATCATAAAATAAGCCATTTGAAGCAGATTGTGCCACTTTCCAAGACTAGAAATGAGTGAATCTGCTCAACTTTGGAAAATTAGTATGACTTCAGAGAGTAAATTTGATTTGCATTACATTTATCCCATCTCAATCAAATGTGTCGTAATTGTCAGTAAAAGACATTAAAAAGATAAGAAAATATTGTATGAGCATTGCTTCTCAGCTGGTTCTCCAGTAGTCCTATCCCTCCAGCTCTGGTCTTCTTCTCTTCAGTCTTCACTCTTTCACGCCTTAATCCATTTGATGACAAGCATCGCCCAAGACAACATTATGATAGTCTGTGCCAAAGGTGTCAATGAGTTAAGACTGAGGAGAAGAATACTGGAGAGAGGCGCAGATGGCAGGAAACTATTGTACAGGGACAGGTGAGTGGTGAAGTGAATATGTAGAAATGTTTTTATTTTAGCCCCTTTATGGCTCAAAATAAGTCAAGCAAATTGGCACTTGTGCTGCTATTATTTTACTGTATTAGAGCAAATTACATTGCAAAGAAATCAGATTCTGGCAAACTCAACTTTTTCATTATATTTACATAGTTACATAGGGTGAAAAAACCTAGATCCATCAAGATAAGGTAAAATATATGAAACATATGTTTGTACCATGTTAGCCTGTAGACAGAAAAATATTACTATAATGTTCTTTTTCTCTGATTTTCCAAAATGGTCGGTGCACATGACATTGAGTGTATTAACAGTCATCACCCATTAGAGTATATCGAATTTTATTGAAGAAACCTTCCAATGATAACAGTATAATATTCAAAATAAAAAAAAAACCTCTAAATGCACTATTCCAAATTATTAGGCACAGTAGAGTTTCTAAACATTTGATATGTTTGAAAGAACTAAAAATGTTCATTTGTTGAATTTGCAGCATTAGGAGATCACATTCACTGAAATAAAAAGCGATCTAACTCCAAAACATCCTAACAGGCCAAGTTACATGTTAACATAGGAACCCTTCTTTGATATCACCTTCACAATTCTTGCATCCATTGAACTTGTGAGTTTCTGGAGAGTTTCTGCTTGTATTTCTTTGCATGAAGAGAGAATAGCCTCCTAGAGCTGCTGTTTTGATGTGAACTGCCTCCCACCCTGATAGATCATTTGCTTGATTATACTCCAAAGGTGCTCTATAGGGTTGAGGTCAGGTGAAGATGGTGGCCACACCATGAGTTTATCTCCTTTTATGCCTATAGCAGCCAATAACACCGAGGTATTCTTTGCAGCATGAGATGGTGCATTGTCATGCATGAAGATGATTTTGCTCCTGAAGTCCCGTTTTTGCTTTTTGTACCATAGAAGAAAGTTCTCAGTCAGAAACTCTATATACTTTGCAGAGGTCCTTTTCACACCTTCAGGAACCTTAAAGGGGCCTACCAGCTGTTTCCCAATGATTCCAGCCCAAAACATGACTCCTCCACCTCCTTGCTGCCGTCGCAGCCTTGTTGGGATATGGTGGCTATCCACCAACCATCCATCTGGGCCATCCAGGGTTGCTCAGCACTCATCAGTAAACAAGACTGTTTGAAAATTAGTCTTCATGTATGTCTAGGCCCACTGCACCGTTTCTGCTTGTGAGCACTGTTTAGGGGTGGCCGAATAGTAGGTTTATGCACCACAGCAAGCCTTTGAAGGATCCTACACCTTAAGGTTCGAGGGACTCCAGGGGTACCAGCAGCTTCAAATATCTGTTTGCTGGTTTGTAAGGCCTTTTTAGCAGCTGCTCTCTTAATCCGATGAACTTGCCTGGCAGAAACCTTCCTCATTCTGCCTTTATCTGCATGAACACATCTGTGATCAGAATCAGCCACAAATCTCTTCACAGTACGATGATCATGCCTAAGTTTTCGTGGAATATCTAATGTTTTCATCCTTTGTCCAAGGCATGGCATTATTTGCTGCTTTTCGGCAACAGAGAGATCCTTTTCCTTTCCCGTGTTACTTGAAAACTGTGGCCTGCTCAATATTGAGGAACATTAAGTTTTCCTTTTATTGGGCTCACCTGCCAAACTAATTATCATAGGTATCTTCGATTGATTTCAGCAACCCAAAGAACCCTGAGACACAATACCATCAATGGGTTTCATTGAAAAAAAAAACCCTATGACACTTAGAACCAATTTGCATAACAATTTGGAACGTGGTATATATATATATATATATATATATATATATATATATATATATATAAGAGAGAAAAAAAACTGCACAGCACTCACAGACAATGTGAACTGGTGCCAGCAGGGATGCTGGGTCAATATACTAGAAAAAAACCTTGCAACTCTCAGCTACTACCAATGATGTACATATGCTGACAAGCTATATATATGAGAAAAAATTAAAAACTTACGTTTTTTTCAAAAAACTCTATTCTTATTATTTTTTTTAAATCTGAAGTTCTTAGTACACACATTGGCCAATGTCTGCTTGCTCATCGACTGCGACAAAGTGACTTCAGGTCCGATGAGTCCTTCCGCTGACACCCAAGTCCTCCTTGTCCACCCTACCCCACTACTAAGTGGGCGGACACCATCTAGACCCTAGATAACCTGCAGGCAATAAGGGTGCACATTGCAGTAATGGAGCCAGCCACTCCACACGATACAAAAGAGAAAAAAACTGCACAGCACTCACAGACAATGTGAACTGGTGCCAGCAGGGATGCTGGGTCAATATACTAGAAAAAAACCTTGCAGCATTCAGCTACTACGAATGATGTACATATGCTTGTCACTTTGTCGCAGTCGATGAGCAAGCAGACATTGGCCAATGTGTTTACTAAGAACTTCAGATTTAAAAAAAATAATAAGAATTGAGTTTTTTTTAAAAAAACGCAAGTTTTTAATTTTTTCTCATATATATACAGCTTGTCAGCATATGTACATCATTGGTAGTAGCTGAGTGCTGCAAGGATATTTTCTAATTTTTTTCTAGTAATATATATATATATATATATATATATATATATATATATCATGAAAAAATGAGAAGCACAGAGCTTACTTAAGGGTGCCAGCAACCAAACCTCTTCCTTTCAGGGTTTACAATATATGTTATAAATGAAGTTGCAGCACTCCAGTCCTTCTTTAGGTGAAAAAAGGTTTTTTTGACATCACATCATGGGCAACAGCAACGTTTCGGATGCGTAAACCCTTCCTTCAGCTGGAGGAAGGGTTTGCACACCCGAAACATCGCAGTTGCCCATGCTGTGATGTCAAATAAACCTTTTTTCACCTAAAGAAGGACTGGATTGCTGCAACTTCATTTATAGCATTATACAGTCATATGAAAAAGTTTGGGCACCCCTCTTAATCTTACTCTTTTTTTTGGGTTTAAAATTGGGTTTTTGCAACAGCTATTTCAGTGTGATATATGTAATAACTGATGGACACAGTAATATTTCAGGATTGAAATGTGTTTTATTGCACTAACCAAAAATGTGAAATATGCATTATTTCAAAATCTGACAGGTGCAAAAGTATGGGCACCCTTCTGATTTTCATGATTTGAATACTCCTAACTACTTTTTACTGACTTACTGAAGCACTAAATTGGTTTGGTAACCTCATTGAGCTTTGTACTTCATAGCCCGGTGTATCCAATCATGAGAAAAGCTATTTCAAGTGTCCACTTGCAAGTTGTTCTCCTAGTTGCATCTTCTCTGAGGAGTGGCATCATGGGCTCCTCCAAACAGCTTTCAAATGATCTTAAAAAAAAGATTGTTCAACATAGTTGTTCAGGGGAAGGATACACATAGTAAGGGAATGGAAGACCACAGGGACACTTCTTGTAAAGGCCAGAAGTGGCAGGCCAACAAAAATATCAGAGAGGCAGAGAAGAAGAATGATGAGAACAGTCAAGAACAATCCACAGACCACCTCCAAAGACCTGCAGCATCATCTTGTTGCAGATGGTGTCACTGTGCATCGGTCAACAATACAGCGCACACTGCACAAGGAGAAGCTGTATGGGAGAGTGATGTGAAAGAAGCCGTTTCTGCATACACGCCGCAAACAGAGTCGCCTGAGGTATGCAAAAGCACATTTGGACAAGCCAGTTTCATTTTGGAAGAAGGTCCTGTGGACTGATGAAACAAAGATTTAGTTGTTTGGTCATACAACAAGGCGTTATGCATGGCGCCACAAAAACACAGCATTCTAAGAAAAACACTTGCTACCCACTGTCAAATTTGGGGGAGGGTCCATCATGCTTTGGGGCTGTATGGCCAATGATGGCACCGGGAATCTTGTTAAAGTTGAGGGTTGCATGGATTCCACTCAGTATCAGCATATTCTTGAGAATAATGTTCAAAAATCAGTGAAAAAGTTGAAGTTACGCCGGGGATGGATCTTTCAGCAAGACAATGATCCAAAACACCGCTCCAAATCTACTCAGGCATTCATGCAGAGGAACAATTACAATGTTCTAGAATGGCCATCCCAGTCCCCAGACCTGAATATCATTGAACATCTGTGGGATGATTTGAAGCGGGCTGTCCATGCTCAGCGACCATCAGACTTAACTGAACTGGAATTGTTTTGTAAAGAGGAATGGTCAAAAATACATTCATCCACAATCCAGGAACTCATTAACAGCTACAGGAAGCGACTAGAGGCTGTAATTTTTGCAAAAGGTGGATCTACTAAATATTAATGTCACTTTTCTGTTGAGGTGCCCAAACTTTTGCACCTGTCAAATTTTGAAATAATGCATATTTCACATTTTCAGTTAGTACAATAAACCTCATTTCAATTCTGAAATAGTACTGTGTCCATCAGTTATTACATATATCACACTGAAATAGCTGTTGCAAAAACCCAGTTTTAAACAACAAAAAAAGAGTAAGATTAAGAGGGGTGCCCAAACTTTTTCATATGACTGTATATATATATATATATATATATATATATATATATATATATATATATATATATATTTATATATATGAATGAGAACTCAGACATCTTTTTTCATACTGAATTTGATTCTCTTTGAATTGATTAATTATTTGTTAACCAAGAGTCATCTGGGCTTGGTTGCAATGATGCAAAGTGACAGTATCCTACATGAACAAGTGTAGTTTTTAATATAGAGGTATTTGTTTTGGTGTAATTATTACTGAATTCAATCACCCAGTGGAATTAGAAGTAAAAAAATTTTGACTGAGCTAAAACTGGGACACTTTATTACTTTATCATAATAAATGAAATGATAAGTTACTTTGAGTGCTTATCTTTTTTAGAATCCAGGAAACAAGGTAGACCGAGCGAGAGGGAAAAACGAAAGCACATGGATGAAAATACATAATATAAAATATATGTTGTATAGGAACATGTTTTGGCAAAAAACGCAGCCTTGGATCATGATTAAGGCTTGGGTTTTAGCCAAAACGCATCGCTCTTAATTGGCCTATGGACTAATCTGACTGCTTCACATTGTTCATATTTTGAAAAATTTTTATGGATTTCCAAATAAAGTGAAATTGTATATATTTTCATCCATGTGCTGCCATTTTTCCCTTTCGATGGGTCTACCTAGTTTCCTAGATTCTTTGAATGGCGGCTGCCGATCCGTGACCCGTGCTTTGAGGTGGATCTCCGGAGAAGGACATTAATGATGAGCTGACAATTTATTTCTCTTATCTTTTTTAGCCTTGCACATCTTTTACTGTGTTTTTCAAAGGGTCTTAAATGTCTTTTAACTAAACTTTTAAAGATTAATACAGTAGTGTATTCAGGTTTCCCACTGACTTGCTTGAAAGCTGCTTGTTTTTTATGCAGGGGTAGACACATGGATTTAAATCAAAGAATGTGCAATATTAAAGTTTTATATTTATGAACAAACATAACAGCAAGAATAATTATTATAAATGCCAAAACTTATAGATTGTATATGGATAAAAGTAAATTTTTGGCTTCTTTCTGCAAATAATATGATAAAATAACATTTACAGGAAAAATAAAAAATATTCATAACTTTTGTTCCCAGTTTTTAAAGTTGAGTACATTGTAAGATGCAGAGACTGTACAATAAATCTATATTTCACAAGTAATATTTGTTCAGGTTGGTGTGATTGATGCGTAATGTTTCCACTTTCTGATGGATAAATTGAGCTCTAGTTCTGTAACACAACTGACAGGATATATATTATTAAAAAATATATTTGAAGCTAGGCATTTATTTCTAGAAGAATGTTCATCTCTGTATATCGTAAAAAGTGATTTCTCAATAAAAGTTTACAAGATCTATGTAAATTGAGACATTCCAGTTGTCAAATAACTTTGCTTTCTCCGTTACATTTTTTTTAGCCAAAATTGAAAGTAAGGTACCTTCTTCTATTTTATCATCACTAAGAAAATATGTTGTCTGTAAGTACAATGCTTAAAAACTCATTTAAAAAATGAGAATAAATGGAAAAATTACTTATAATTAATTCTACAACTGCAGACTGCGAGTATGCAAAAAATTTACTTTAAAGTTTAAAGATTTGTAGCATTTTGCATTACATAAAAGAAACCCAATCTTCAGAAGAAAATAAAAACTACTTTATACGTTGTTATTGAAGTTGTCTTGTCTCAGAAGAGAAGTCTAAAGTCAACTATGTGACTGCAGAGTGACCTTTTGGGATATGCACACTGTCACGATTCCCCTGTATTCCCTGTGCAGGTGGGCTGTCACATGACCCAAATGTGTGTGATTTGCGTGCTTGAAGTCACAAGTCCCCTAGTCTCACTCCCATAATATGGCAATCTGCAGTCACATAGAGAGACTGCAGACCTCTTGTTTTTAATCTCTCATGCAACATAGTTTTTAGGGTTTCTAAAAAAAATTTAAAGGAGTCTAGAAATTATACCAAAAAAGTATATTAAAAAACTTCTAAAAAAGTTGTTTTTGCATTAGACATTAGTCTTATTTAACTAATGTACAGTTGAAACCAGAAATTTACATACAATATATAAAAAGACACATATGCATGTTTTTCTCACTATCTGATATGACAGTTTAGGTCAATTAGGATTACCATAATTATTAATATTTGCCAAGTGCCAGAATAATGAAAGAGGATGCTTTAAGGTATTTTAATTACTTTTTGTAGTCACTAGTTTACATACATTAAAATTACTGTTATGAACAGATGAGTAGCATTCAGATTCCGTAGAAGTATGTATCTGTACTGACCACAATCCCTGACTACACACTGCAACTAGAAGTAGCCGTGGGATGTAACTAACCAGACCTAGACACCTCTGCACAGCCGGAGAACTAACTGCTCCTAAAGATGGATGTAGGAAAAGCTATCTTGCCTCAGAGCAGATCCCCAAAAGAATAGCAAGCCCCCCACAGATATTAACTGGGAAACAAGAGAGACGGAAAAACAAACACAGGCAGAGTATAAGGTTTAGCAAAAGAGGCCACACTAGCTATATAGGAAAGACAGGATAGAATACTATTGCGGTCAGTATAAAACACTATAAAAAACCACCAACAGCAGATATTACGAAAATTACCCTGCAGCCACTAAGACTCGGCGAACTCTATATCAGCAGACTTCTATGAATCAAATGCCAGCAGAACTGGAAATAACAGATAATAGTAAATGGTAAAATTCCTAGGAAGAAAACTTCCTATCTGAGAGCAGATAAACAAATATACAAACTAGATAGCAAACCCACAGCTCAGAATAAGACAAAACATAAGCAGAACCTTAAGCACACAAAAGTGTGCCACAAAATATCAAAAAAACATTCACTTATCTTGCAAAGAATTCCACAGAGCAGAAGAAACCAGAGAGATGTGAGCTCCTCCAGGAACAAAAATCAACTTGCAAGGAATGATCCATTTCAAACCATTATATGCTCCAAGAACCAGATTGCTAATCCCCATCACCTGTAAAACCACACAGTCAGCTGCATCACCAGCAACAACCACAGGAGGGAGCTACAATGAATTCACAACAGATTACTATGCCTTTAAAATATTTGGGACAGCCCACATGATGATGTCATATGTTTGGAAGCTTGTAATAGGTTTATTGGCAACATCTGAGTTAATTAGAGACACACCTGTGGATGTATTTTAATGCACACCTAAATCACATTGTTTCTTTGTGTAACATCATGGGAAAGTCCAAAGAATCAGCCAAGATATCAGGAAGAGAATTGTGGACTCGCACAAATTTGCTTCATCCTTGGGTGTAATTTCCAGATAAGTGAAGGTGCCATCATGTCAGGAAAGTGATGTGTTCTGTGTCCCAGAGATGAACATACTTTGGTCCGACATTTACATCAACCCAAGAACTTAAGCAAAAGACCTTATAAAGATGAAGGCAGAACCAAGTAATATTATGTCTTTATCCACAGTGACAGAAGTACTTTATCAACATGGGCTGAAAGTACACTCCACCAGGATGAAGTCTTTACTCCAAAAGAAACATAAAAAAGCCTTAATAATTTTTGCGACAAATTCAAGCAGGATGAAAGACCTACATTTTTGAAGACATGTCCTGTGGTCTGACAAAACTAAAATTGATCTGTTTGGCCATAATGACTACCGTTGCATTTGGAGGAAAAAGAAAAAAACTTGGAAGCCTAAGAACACCTTCACAACTATGAAATGTGTTTAAATCTGTGACTTTGCAGAAATTAATAAAAATGCCTTAAAACATTCTCACATTATTTTGACATTTGGAAAATATTAACCCCTTCATGACCTTTGACATACAGGTTAACCATAGCTCTGTGGTACTTACCGACCTATGACGTACCAGTTCGTCATTTTGGAATTGTAGCACTGCAGCCGTTGTAATGACGATTGCATTCCGGTACCCTGTTATTCTATACACAGGGCACCAGAGCTCAACCTCCTAAGGAGTGGATTCCCCACCCCGCAACTGTAATTGCTGTGATTGGCTGTTCAATTCAGAACAGCCAATCAGAGCTACGGTAATGATCAGGAAATGAAATTGACAGAATCATTACAATCCAGGTTTGGTTAGGGATGCCCCTAGCATAAGCTGGAGTGCTGGAGGGGGCAGTGTCACCCCATCCAACCCTGATGGAGTTATGCTTTCGTAATCATTCCATCAGCATTCAGCAGAGCGGCCGTGTCATTTGCTTGCAATCAGTTCTCCTCAGCTTCATCTCTGCATAGAGAGATTGGAGTCTAAGGGACAGCAATGTCACATTGCCAGGAACATGATCATCGTGCTTCCATGACTGCATCACCTCCTAACTGCTGTGATCGATATCGATCGCAACAACCAGGGTACCTGGAAGAGAGATTATGCACCCTCTGTTCTGTGTCTCTGGAGATCACCCTGACTGCCAAGGGTGACATAATCATGAAATCACTCAGGGATCCCCACAGCATTGAACCCAGGTGACCCCGCTGCCAGCAGTGGGATCACATGAGTTCACTGCCGTGAGGAAGTGTCTGAGTGACTCAGTGAGTGACATTCCCACTCCCCATGGCAGTCAGTGTGATCCCAGAGGTTGCTTATTTTCATGCTGAAGTCTCTGGATGAAGCAGAGCTGAGTGTGCTTCATGGGACCACCATTGTCGATTATTGTCAGAGAGTGTGGTGTAAATGGGAAATGGGGGTTGTCTTTGTGGATTACTTCAAATAAAGGATTTTTCTCTGTGTTGTGTTTTTTAACTATTTACTCACAGCAGGATTGATAATAGGCATGTCTCGAAGAGACCTGAACATTATCAACCTAGGGCTTATTGACAAGCTGTCAATTCTCAGCTGTCATTAACACCTTCTATCACTCTGATGCCACCGCACCACAGTATTGGGAAGAGCCAGGTAAAGCACCAGGCACCGGTCAGGCACTGCATATCTCCCCACAGCAGCTGCCGCTGTTTTTCCTAGAAATTGGTTTAGTGCACACTTTGTTATACTGGCATTGCCAAGTAACCCATCAGGGCATACTGCCTATTTTCTACTAAGTCCAACATTTAGGACTATTATTATAGCCTACCCCTGTTGTGGTATCTTATAACTATTTAAGCATTTGGGGTTCAGTCAGGTTTTTAACTCCTGTCCTATCTTCTCTCTTTTCTATCATCTGTGCCATTATTTTTTCTCTTCATAAAGATCTGTATAATTTTATCTATACCGACTATTTTCAGTTTTGTACTGAATAAATAAAGTTGCTAATAATTTTCTAATTAACCTTTCTGGATGGTGTTTTTTACTGATTGTGACTAACATGCACTCTCACTATTTCTCTGGTTTTGTAATCAGTGATCTGCCTAGTACATTTTCTAGCCCATTCTACCTGCTTGACCGTCTATTATCTCTCTTCTACACAATTCGGCTGCCACCAGTGCTAATGTTTCGCACTCACCCTGTAAACTGCTTGCTGTCTGTCATGTCATCTATCCTGCAGTACTGTTGCATTAGGGATGCCATTTCTGGCTTTACTCTGACAGACATCTGCTTGCCTGTCCCATCATATATTTCTACCAAGGGGCATTTGTCACTGCTAATACCTCTGCATAGCCGTACGTGTCACACATCATCTGGATATAGAAGATGCACAGTTAAAAATTGTTTAAATAAAGGGTCCTACACACGTACTGGAAAACAATAAGGTGAAAAAGAAAATTCATATCACAGTTAGCACACCTGCTTAAAATTTTATAAATTTAATTAAAATTAATGTGTTCATAATGGCCCAAAGAATAAAGCCATGTTATCACTTAGGCTCCTTTCACATCAGCGGTTTGCTGATGTTTCCGGCCATCATGGCAGCTAACGCCGCATCTGCCGATCTGCCACCTAACGGCCGACTTGTGGCACCGATCAGGTAAGCTCCATTCACTATCTATGGGGCTTGAGGTCGGGTGCGGCAAGCGTGGTTTGCCGGATCCAGCAGATCCGACAAATGCTGCTGTGTTTTTTTGAGCTGCCGCAACTGCTAGATTTGCCAGATCGCAGCAAAGACTGCATTTGCCGCACCTGCCGCAAGCCCCATAAAGAATGAATGGGGGTTTGCCGCAGGTGTAACGCAAGTCCGCCGTTAGGCGGCAGATCCAGCAGATACAATATAACTGCCGGATCTGTCGCATTCTACGAAAAACGCTGATGTGAAAGCAGCCTAACACTGCACGGCGTGAAATTTTTTTTTAATTAAAACAATTCTTGAGTTGCTCTTCATTTGTTCATTCTGCCTCACCACTTAAAGGTTTGGTTCACATTTATCCTCTGCTCTACTCTGAGCACTCCACTCGGGCTTTCCATAAAAGCCGATAAAAAATGTGAGTCCTGCCATAACTAATCATTATTTTAAGCCTTTTTAGGTATCTTTTTAATGCACAAAAGTGTGGCCAATTAGAATTGTGTTTTTGATTAAAAAGACGAAGTACTTCCAGATTAGAGGTGTGATGATGACTCAGCATCTAGCATACATTGCAACAGTGAACTACTCGTAGCCTCCCTGGTGGTCTGTTTAGGTCTTGAATTTTTTGCTAAAAGCGGGCTTACCCGCGTTCGCGGCAGATGCGGTAAAAAAACCGCATCTGCCGCACTTGCCGCATAGCTGCCGCACTTGCGCCGCACTTGCGGCGCGGTTGCGGCGCGGTTGCGGTAATCTGCATAGTAAAGGGAACCAACCACCTCGGATGACCCTCATACACTGTTAATATGTGCCCCTGCAGCCTAGTAAACCATTAGCAGCACTGTTTTTGTGTGAAAAGTGGCTGCAGTAGAAGTGAGATAATGATTTTATAAACTTACATGCCTGCGTACATGAGGGCGTCTCCCTGTGTGTGCTGGCACTTGTGGGCTGTGCTCATCATGTCTGCTCTCCCCTCCCTTATGCACGCCCCCTCTCAGCCTGCTATAGTGATGTGAGGCTGATTGCGTCATAAAGGGGCGGGGCTAAATCGCGGCATCCCGGTAGCCCCGCCCCTTTATGACGAGTTCAGCCCACATCACTATAGCAGGCTGAGAGGGGGCGTGCATAAGGGAGGGGGAGAGCAGACATGATGAGCACAGCTCACAAGTCCCAGCACACACAGGGAGACGCCCTCAAGGACGCAGGCATGTAAGTGTATAACATCATTATCTCACTTCTACTGCAGCCACTTTTCACACAAAAACAGTGCTGCTAATGGTTTACTAGGCTGCAGGGGCACATATTAACAATGTATGAGGGTCATCCGAGGTGGTTGGTTCCCTTTACTATGCAGATTACCGCAACCGCGCCGCAACCGCGCCGCAAGTGCGGCGCAAGTGCGGCAAGTGCGGCAAGTGCGGCAGATGCGGTTTTCTCACCGCATCTGCCGCGAACGCGGGTAAGCCCGAGCCTGACTCGGGGTTAACGCTTCTGGTAGTGAATGTTAACCCCGAGTCAGGCTCGGGACTAACGCTAGGAAGGTTAATTATGCTGGACCTAGAATTCCTTTGTTCCTCAAATCAAGGGGCATGAGCCATGGTTTCATTTAAGACTATTTGATGCCCCCTTTTTATGCTATGCATTAAATACTGTACAGATGACAATTTTTTAGCTAAAGCCCAATTCTACTAAAAGAAAACTGTATTTTTTCTTCTAAAGTTCTGGGAAGCACCTGAACATTGTAAATGTTCACAAGACCCCAAGATTAGAGATGGGTGTACCCGACGATATTAGGGATTGGTGGATTTTACCAGACTTTTTAAAGTTTGGATTCAGGACCAGACTTGATCCAAACTTGAGCCCCAACTCAGACTTTAAAATTATAAAATGGTGGCTAGTTGGTCTGGGAGGTGTATGGGGTTAGAGATGGGCGAGTCCGAAAAGACTCGGAATCGCAAGACCCCAACGAGTCCGAGTCAAGGACTCGGGACTCGTTGCGAGTCCAGCGAGTCCAATGTTAATGAATAGGGACCCGAGTAATAGCGAATAATGACATTTACAACTCGCTGATGTGTCTCTGAAAGTGTGCGAGTCCAAACTCGCTGGTTTTTCTCTTATTTTGAGGCTTGTAGCCGATGATGCGAGGGAAGGGATTCTCCAGCACACACCATGGTTTAAGGAAACAGGAAGCGAGTCGCGCTGACAGGCGCACACACAGAGCGATCCATTCATCAGTGCAATCATGGCAGCAGGACGTGGCATGGTGAACACGCTGCGTCTTATTGCACTTGTGGAGGCTCGTCCATTTCTATGGCTCCCTACAGATCCTGAGTATGGGGATACGACCCTAATTAATACAGCCTGGAGAGAGATCGCCCAAGAGATGTTCCCTGCGTTCCATCAGAGTGACCATGAGGAACAGAGCAATCTAAGTAAGTTAAATGAGTTAACACGTTATATATTGCATTTACTGTATATATACTCGTGTATAAGCCGACCCGTGTATAAGCCGACCCCCCTATTTTTGCCCCGAAAAACTATGAAAACATATTCACCGCCATCCTGGTATACAGCGGCTATCACTGGTAGACAGCCCCCCAGCAGAGTATACACCTCCCCCTGCAGAGTATACAGGCCCCCAGCTGGGTATACATGCCCCCATATTGTGGTATACAGGCAGGGGCGGACTGGCCCAGGTGCCACGGGTCATGCGGCTGCAGGAGCATGAATAATCCGCATGTCCCTGAAGCAGCAGGCGGAAACGGAAGCTCCTGGCCGCGCGATGACGTCATCAGCACGCGGCTGCGTCCGGGAGTGAGCGTCTGTGAGTGGCGTGCGGCTGCGACTGTTAGCGAGCGGCTGTGAGGAGCGCGAGGCTGCGGCTGGGAGCGAGCCATAGGATAATGCGGGAGCTGCGGTGACTGTGAGGCGGCCGCCAGTCATCACCCCCCCCCCACACCCCGTCCTCACCTGTGTCGGGCCAGTGAGGGAGGGTTGCGACCCAAACTGTAGGGTGCCAGTCAGTCCCTGTATACAGGGCCCTCAGTGTGTGTACAGGCCCCCCAGCAGTGGGTATACAGGGCCCCCAGCAGTGGGTAGACAGTGGCCCAGTGGGTTTACAGGGCCCCCAGCAGTGGGAATACAGGGCCCCCATAGCAGGGTATACAGGACCCTGAATGTGTTATCATGCTCCACCGCATAGTTGCCTATATTTGGATGGGGTCACAACAGTACAATGAGTTTAATGTCTGATCCTCCTGGCTCTTTCGGCCAAGGGGTTGGGTGTATATAAATACCACTAATGACCAGAGTCTGGTGCCCGCACTATTACATTCTCTATGCGTTGACATGTGTCCTGCCTCATTTGTGATTGTGGCCACGTGAGCTCAATGTCCGTAATGCTGTTGATGATGTTCCACACTGTCGTGTCACTGTGCCTTGTATACACATTACACACACAAAATGAATAAAATGTTATTGTTGATTTGTACACATACTTTTGTTGTTTCAAATATTACACATCTCTAAAGCCGGTTTCAAATCATTTCACAGTTGACCATCTTAAAAAACGGTGGAGGAGCTGCCGGGACCAGCATAAGAAGCAGTACCGGCAGTACTCTGAGAGACAACCGGGAGCCGCTCCATTGCCCAACCACTACCATTTTTATGACCGGCTGTCCTTCCTTCACCCGGTGGCCCGTATGCCAAGGTATGTGTCTGCAGCACTGTTGTGTACATTTAGTATTATTTATTAATATATACATTAGGTTCCATTTCGGGTCTGTGGGTAGCAGAGTATACACGTGGCTCTGTGGGTAGCAGAGTATACAGGCGGGTCTGTGGGTAGCAGAGTATACAGGCGGGTCTGAGGTAGCAGAGTATACAGGCGTCTCTGTGGGTAGCAGAGTATACAGGCGGGTCTGTGGGTAGCAGAGTATACAGGCGGGTCTGAGGTAGCAGAGTATACAGGCGTCTCTGTGGGTAGCAGAGTATACAGGCGGGTCTGAGGTAGCAGAGTATACAGGCGGGTCTGAGGTAGCAGAGTATACAGGCGGGTCTGAGGTAGCAGAGTATAAAGACGGCTCTGTGGGTAGCAGAGTATACAGGCGGGTCTGTGGGTAGCAGAGTATACAGGCGGGTCTGAGGTAGCAGAGTATAAAGACGGCTCTGTGGGTAGCAGAGTATACAGGCGGGTCTGTGGGTAGCAGAGTATACAGGCGGGTCTGTGGGTAGCAGAGTATACAGGCGGGTCTGAGGTAGCAGAGTATAAAGACGGCTCTGTGGGTAGCAGAGTATATAGGTGATGAGAATAGGGTTAATAGATGGTGCTACAGTGTTGGGGCGTGCTAGAGGGAGCAGAGATCCGATTACTGCCATAATTTCTGACCTTATTAAAGATAGCGGCCGCAGCTAAATGACATTATGGCAAAGGTAAACATGGGGTGTGGTTAGCTGCAGGAGGTTAGTGAGAGGTGTGGGTTGTTTGGCAGAGGGCGTGGTGTGGGCGTGGTGAGCGCAGCTCCAGCGTCAGATACGCTGCGAGCGCGGAACCGCGGCACATCTCCAGGAGCAGAGGACGTGTCCGGTACGTCCGTAGCCCCCGGCCTCCCCGTTGTCCGCACACACAGCCCCGCTGTGACCTCTGCAGTGTCACAGGCCCCGGCGGGCGTCTGTCATCTCCTCCTGACACTGACCTCCTCCTGATTTGATTGTCTGTGTTGTCCCCCCCCGCTGTCAGCATCAGTGATCTGCTAAGACCTGTGGGTGCACAGACGGGGGAAGTACAAATGCCAGCATGCCGGGGCGGATTGGGCGCTGTGAGGGGCGCAGGTCTTGCTGTGAGCGGAGGGCGCGAGGCCGCTCGAGAAAACGCTATAGCGGCTGTGTGAGTTAAGCGTCTGCGGCTCGCGAAGGCGCATACGCGTCTCCGCTCGCAGTGACGCTAAGGAGTTTGGGATTAGGCTACAGTGCCGGAATTTCAAACTCCCGATTATATAAATAGATTATATATATATATATATTGTATACCTTTCAACCCCTTCCCTGCTTTATATAGATGATATAAGCTAAACGTTTTGTGAATTAAGTATGTCAAGTAAAAAGTGAAGTCAGGGGGACTTTTTTTTTTCATGTGAACCATTGGTGTTATCGATTGTCTAGATTAGATGGGATGGGGGGGGTGGGTGTTAATCAGGGGGTGAAAGATTATGTATTAGTATGGAATTAGCAAAGAAAGTCACGTATTCCTTTATGTTATGTACAGTTGGTTATTCTTTCATAATAATAACAAATATCTGATTAATAATACACAGATACACAGAGTCTAAAAAGCGTGCAACTTAATGTTTGACCTATGTTTTTGTTTCCAAATGCAATGCATTCACCAAATTTTTTTTTACTTTACCCACAGAGAAGCTTACTACAGAGGGCGGCGTGCTGTGAACCCTCCACCGCCAAACAGAAGGCGGCGTGGAGAACACCCACCACCACCACCACGGCCGGCGCCACCACCACCACCGCCGTCGCCGCCGCCGCCAACACCACCACCACCACCACCAGCATCGCCAGGGCCAGCACCACCACCGCCGGCACCAGCGGCCGGGCCAGCACCACCGCCGCCACCAGCGGCAGGCCCATCAACACCACCACCGCCGTCCCCGCCACCACCACCACCACCGCCACCAGCGGCAGGGTCCGCACCACCACCGCCCCCACCAGCGGCAGGGCCAGCACCACCACCGCCACCACCAGCGGCAGGGCCAGCACCACCACCGCCACCACCAGCGGCAGGGCCAGCACCACCACCGCCACCACCAGCGGCAGGGCCAGCACCACCACCGCCACCACCAGCGGCAGGGCCAGCACCACCAGCGGCAGGCCCAGCTTATGGTCCCATCCCGGGGTCTGCACAATTAAGTGTGCAACAAAGTAATGCTGACTTTGCCCGCAGTATTATACCATTCATGGATAATATTCCATTTGACAGGCTACTGCGGGCAAGGTCAGCATTACAGATAGTGCTGGAAGCCTGTCAGCCAGGAAACGACCCCGGTGATGTGTTCCAGTATTTGGATGGCTGGAAAATAAACTCTACCAGGCTGGGCAGGCCCACAACACGGGACAGCCAAGTCCCACCCCACAGGGCTTTGCCTCACTGCCAGTGGCCAGCGAACAGGGACCTACCACCGTTCCCTAGACCTGTTCAGATGATCCACCCTGAAGGGTTCGGCCAGGCCATCCGTGGGGCCCTTGACCTTTTGCAGGACGGACAGCCCAGCTACCAGGACCTGTAGGGCTCCATTTATTTTTTTGGATCTAGTTACCTTAATTAAAGGTAGTATTTGTTGGAATGTCCAAACAGTGCTGCCATTTTTTTTTTTTAAACACCGTTTTAAAAACAAGCTTTGTGTCTGTCTTTTTTTCAAGGAATGAATGTGGATTTTTTTTTTTGGTTGGGCTTCAAGTCATCATAATTATTATAATTATTTATTTATATAGCGGCCATAGGTTCCATGGCGCTGTACATGAGGAAAAGGTAGAGAAGGACAAGTACAATAAACATAGACAATAAGGTCATACAGGTACAATAGTAGAGGACCCTGTACGCGTGGGCTCACATTCTACGAGGGGTGGGTGGGGATACAATAGGGTGGGGAAGGTGTCGGTCGTGTGGCGTGTAGCGGGGTCTCATGGCAGGTTGTAGGCCTGTCGGAAGAGGTGAGTCTTTATAAGTATCTTTAAGGTTCAGAGGGTAGGCGACTGACTGATGAGGTGGGGCAGGGAGTTCCATAGCATGGCGGATGACCGGGAGAAATCCTGTATGCGGTTGTGGGAAGAGGAGATGAGGGTGGACTGTAGGACAACTTCTTGGGATGAACGCAGGTTGCGTGAGGGATGGTATCGGGAGATCATGTTGGAGATGTATGGTGGGGATAGGTTGTGTAAGGCTTTGAATGTCATGGTCAGTGTTTTAAAGTGAGCTCTCTGTGGGCCGTAGGGGCCAGTGAACGGCTTGGCAGAGGGGTATGTAGGGGAGTAGCGTGAGGACAGATGGATTAGCCGGGCAGGAGAGTTTAGTATAGATTGGAGAGTTGCAAGAGAGTTGGCAGGGAGACCTATGCGAAGGAGGTTGCAGTAGTCAAGGCGGGAGATGATGAGGGCATTTATGAGTGTTTCAGCAGTGTCAGGATTGAGGAACGACCGAATTGGTTAAATATTTTTGAGTTGGAGTCACAGGGACTTGGTTAGGGACTAGAGGTGGGGCTTGAAGGAGAGGGAGGAGTCAAGGATTACCCCGAGACAGTTGGCGTGGTGGACAGGGGAGAGAGCATCATTAGCAAGTACTTTACGGCCCGCATGGCGCATGAAGTCACCTTGGTTACTAAGTGTCAAATCATGACTCCACATACAACTGTTGATGACAAACAGTGCCTGTGTTTGTGGGGTTACTTTATGCCTCGCTATGGCAACAAGACTATGAACACACATGTGAGAGGCTGGGACGTCTACATGCTACACATCGCGTCTACGCGTTTTGTATGGAGCGTACAGTGGGACCCTTCAACAGGCTCCAGCAGGATGATAGTCCAAGCAACGCCCACGATGCAGGCATAGGATTGGTGCCTGAAAAAATTAGCCCAAGGGCCTGTTTCCCATTTTTGGTATACATGTAGGTCTAAGGGCCATACAAAGCTTGTTAGCCAGGGTGTCTCCCAAACCATGATAAGCTTGTTAGCCTGTGTGGCTCAAAAAATTAGCCCAAAGGGCTTAATAAAGTTTATTTTTAAATAAAGCAGGGCGCTTGGCCCATTGCATATTATTGCTTGGACTAGGAGCATAGAAGAAGCAAGGCCAACTATGCAGTCGTAGGCTTGGTGCCTCAAAAAATTAGCCCAAAGGGCTTAATAAAGTATATTTTTAAATAAAGCAGGGCGCTTGGCCCATTGCATATTATTGCTTGGACTAGGAGCATAGAAGAAGCAAGGCCAACTATGCAGTGGTAGGCTTGGTGCCTCAAAAAATTAGCCCAAAGGGCTTAATAAAGTATATTTTTAAATAAAGCAGGGCGCTTGGCCCATTGCATATTATTGCTTGGACTAGGAGCATAGAAGAAGCAAGGCCAACTATGCAGTGGTAGGCTTGGTGCCTCAAAAAATTAGCCCAAAGGGCTTAATAAAGTATATTTTTAAATAAAGCAGGGCGCTTGGCCCATTGCATATTATTGCTTGGACTCGGAGCATAGAAGAAGCAAGGCCAACTATGCAGTCGTAGGCTTGGTGCCTCAAAAAATTAGCCCAAAGGGCTTAATAAAGTATATTTTTAAATAAAGCAGGGCGCTTGGCCCATTGCATATTATTGCTTGGACTAGGAGCATAGAAGAAGCAAGGCCAACTATGCAGTCGTAGGCTTGGTGCCTCAAAAAATTAGCCCAAAGGGCTTAATAAAGTATATTTTTAAATAAAGCAGGGCGCTTGGCCCATTGCATATTATTGCTTGGACTAGGAGCATAGAAGAAGCAAGGCCAACTATGCAGTGGTAGGCTTGGTGCCTCAAAAAATTAGCCCAAAGGGCTTAATAAAGTATATTTTTAAATAAAGCAGGGCGCTTGGCCCATTGCATATTATTGCTTGGACTAGGAGCATAGAAGAAGCAAGGCCAACTATGCAGTGGTAGGCTTGGTGCCTCAAAAAATTAGCCCAAAGGGCTTAATAAAGTTTATTTTTAAATAAAGCAGGGCGCTTGGCCCATTGCATATTATTGCTTGGACTAGGAGCATAGAAGAAGCAAGGCCAACTATGCAGTGGTAGGCTTGGTGCCTCAAAAAATTAGCCCAAAGGGCTTAATAAAGTATATTTTTAAATAAAGCAGGGCGCTTGGCCCATTGCATATTATTGCTTGGACTAGGAGCATAGAAGAAGCAAGGCCAACTATGCAGTGGTAGGCTTGGTGCCTCAAAAAATTAGCCCAAAGGGCTTAATAAAGTATATTTTTAAATAAAGCAGGGCGCTTGGCCCATTGCATATTATTGCTTGGACTCGGAGCATAGAAGAAGCAAGGCCAACTATGCAGTCGTAGGCTTGGTGCCTCAAAAAATTAGCCCAAAGGGCTTAATAAAGTATATTTTTAAATAAAGCAGGGCGCTTGGCCCATTGCATATTATTGCTTGGACTCGGAGCATAGAAGAAGCAAGGCCAACTATGCAGTCGTAGGCTTGGTGCCTCAAAAAATTAGCCCAAAGGGCTTAACAAAGTATATTTTTAAATAAAGCAGGGCGCTTGGCCCATTGCATATTATTGCTTGGACTCGGAGCATAGAAGAAGCAAGGCCAACTATGCAGTCGTAGGCTTGGTGCCTCAAAAAATTAGCCCAAAGGGCTTAATAACCTTTTTTTTTTACATAAAGCAGGGCGCTTGGCCCATTGCATATTATTGCTTGGACTCGGAGCATAGAAGAAGCAAGGCCAACTATGCAGTCGTAGGCTTGGTGCCTCAAAAAATTAGCCCAAAGGGCTTAATAACGTATTTTTTTACATAAAGCAGGGCGCTTGGCCCATAGCATATTATTGCTTGGACTGGGTGCCGAATGAAATCAACAGAGCTACGGGACTTGTCATTAATTCCTGTCCAAAATGGGCATATTGTTAACAGCGCAATATCCCAATCATATAAATTATGATTAGGTTAATCTAGGATTGTGTACTGTCGTCAGGAGGGCTTAGGAACTGTGATGATATCCAATCCTTGTTGAATTTAATTAGAGTGAGCCTGTCGGCATTTTCTGTGGTGAGGCGGGACCTTCTATCAGTGACTATACCCCCAGCGGCACTGAAAACACGCTCTGATGTCACACTAGCAGCTGGGCATGCCAGCACCTCCAAGGCATACAATGACAGCTCAGTCCAAGTGTGCAGCTTGGAAACCCAGTAATTAAAGGGTACAGAAGGGTCGGTTAGGAAGCTGGTACTGTCACTGAGATACTGCTGCACCATGTTGGACAATTGTTGTCTCCTACTCAAGGTCACCGTAGTCAAATTACGTTCTTGATTGGAAGGTCTGTTGAACATCGCCCAGTTGGCGGACATCTTACCCCCACCTCTTCTTGTCATTGATGGCGTTTGTGTCCCAACCAAAGGCTGCTGTTGGAAAGAGCTGGTTCTTCGATGTATAGCGGATTCAGACGGTGATATTGCCAGCAAAATATCAAGAAGAACCCTCTTTACATGATCCATCGTTAAGCCCCTGGATGAGTGCGACAGCAGCGACTGAAATTTGTCTTTGTACCGTGGGTCCAAAAACGTTGACAACCAGTAGAGGTCGCTGTCATAGATGTGTATGACGCGTGGATCTTTGGAGACACATTGACACATTACTTCAGCCATGTGTGCTAAGCTGCAAAGACTCATCTCCTCGGTTACAACAGAATGAAGATCACTACGCGTCGTGGCCTCTAAATCGGTGTCCGCCTCCTCCTCTTCAGCCCACCCATGCTGTACCGACATAAACGTAGGGTTGGGAGTCCCATCAGGGTTCACATCAGTACCAGAGAAAAATAAATCTTCTTCATCATCACCCTCATCAACATCTTCCTGAACCAATGTAGCCTGCTGATATTGGCTAGGGTGGCTAGGATCAGCGATGTTCAATTCTGGCTCCATAGCCATCCGCTGTGCTCTCAAAGCATCTGTTTTGAGATTCAATAGGGATTCTTGGAGCAGGCAGAGCATGGGGATGGTGAGACTTATAATCGACTGATCCCCACTGACGAGTTTGGTACAGTATTCGAAGTTATCCAGCAACTCGCAAAGGTCAGCGATCCAGACCCACTCGAAAGTACCGATGTGTGTGGTATGACTTCCAGGTTGACGGGCATGTTGCAGCTGAAATTCCGCTATTGCCTTCTGCTGCTCATTAAACCTTGCCAGCATATGGAAGGTGGAGTTCCATCGCGTAGGCATGTCGCAAATTAGCCTGTGTTTCGGCAAGTTAAATTGGATTTGAAGGGCAGAAAGACTTGCAGCTGCTGTGGACGAATGTCTAAAGTGGGCGCAAATTCGCCTCACCTTATCCAGTAGCTCAGATAACTCTGGGTATATTTTGAGGAATTTCTGAACTACCAGGTTCAGGACATGAGCCATGCAAGGCACATGTACAAGTTTACCGTGCTTTATTGCCGCCACAAGGTTTGCACCATTATCGCTCACAACTAGACCTGGTTGTAGTTCCAGTGGGGCCAGCCACTCATCGGTCTGTTGCTTGAGACCTTTCCACAACTCTGTTGCAGTGTGACGTGTGTCACCTAGGCAGATAAGCTTCAGAAGAGCCTGTTGTCGCCTTGCAGAAGCAGTACTGCAAAGCTCCCAACTCGGACGTGATGGTGCTTGAGGCTCAGCAGTGGACAAGGAAGTGGCAGAAGCAGATTGGGCACTGGACATATATGAGGAGGCAGACACCCGGAATGATGTTGGGCCCGCTATTCGTGGAGTTGGAAGTATGTCAGATGGTACAGTTTTAGAAGTTGGGACACTCTCCACCAGGTTGATCCAGTGAGCCGTTAGTGAAATGTATCTGCCCTGTCCACAACTACTTGTCCACGTGTCCGTAGTTAGGTGGACTTTGGCGGTGACAGCATTTGTTAAAGCACGTTTTAAGTTGTTAACCACGTGCTGGTGTAAGGCGGGAACGGCACTACGTGAGAAAAAGTACCGGCTGGGTACAGAGTATCGTGGTGCTGCCTCAGCCATCAACTCCCGAAAAGACTCTGTACCCACAAGCCTAAACGGCAGCATTTCCACAGCTAACAACTTGGCTATTTTCGCTGTCACTTTTTGGGAATATGGGTGTGTCGGTTGGAACTTCCGCTGTCTTTCATACAGCTGTGGCACTGACAACTGCACGTTTGGACCAGACTGACAAGAGGATTGACTACTGTCATGTCTGTCTTGTAAAGCACCTTGGGAGGAGTACGCTTGAGCAGGAGCTGAAGCCTGAACACTTGCTGGTGAAGGATGTATCTGAGGTGGCCTAGAAGTGTTTGGATCAGAAGGCACTGATTTTGAACCCTGATAGGGTGCCCACTGAATTGGGTGCTTAAGCGACATATGCTTGCGCATACTGCTGGTGCTCTGGTTTCCTTTTACCGTGCCTCTGCTTAGCCTTGCCTGGCACATCTTACAGATAACCATATTTGGTAATGTTGGGCTATCCTTAAAAAATTTCCACACACTGGCTGTTCGTCCTTTATTTTTAATTGGAGGAAGAGGAGGATGACTCTGTTCAACAACAACTGTGGACACATTTTGGGCAACTGTGTTTGCAGTTTGTGCAACAGTTGGCACAGTTTGTGCCACAGTTGACGCTATTTGGGCAACTGTTCTCACAGTTTGTGTTCTGGAGACAGTACGCCTTTGTGATTTTGCCAGTGGTACATAGCCACTTTCGTCCTCCTGGCTGCTCTCTTGGCTATGCAATTCAGCAATCCAGGTAGGATCTGTGGTGTCATCATCCACCCCTTCCAGTTCAAAGGATTCTGGATAAACTGACTGAGCAGGCTGGCCAGATGAGATGTGTGTCTCATCATCCTCATCATCATCCACCTCCTGAGATACTGTTTGCATTTCGTGAAAGTGTCTTTCCTCAGGACGCGCTACTTCCAAACTTTGGCCATGAGTAGACATTTCGTCTACTTCAAGTATCTCGTCAGGCAGTGACAAAGAAACCCCTTGATAAGAACCGAATAAGTCATCCGAGTGACCAAGGTCCATATTCAAATTTTCCTCTGGCTGCCGATGGGTTGAGGCAATATGACGACTTTGAGGATTGGATGGCGCTGCATTGTCTGTAGCGACACTAGAATGTCTTGCCACGGATGATTGCGTACTGCAAGAACCAGTGGTCGAGGGCGTCTGAGCCATCCAAGATGTTATCTTGTCATGCTCATCCGGCCTCAACACACGTTTTCTTTGAGTACTGGGATTTCTAGGTAGAAAAAAGGACGTTCTATCAATCCTAGGCTGTGTACTTGTACCAGTGCCTTCTTGGGCAAGACTGCTGCGGCCACGAGCTCGTCCCTGTCCCTTTGCAACATCCTTTTTGGTAATTGTTTTTTTTTTGAGACATTGTAGATGAATGCACAGTCACCAAGTTGGAGTTAGGTGTTGCTGTATGCGTCACTTGCTGGCGGGGTAAGTGTGCGCTGTCACACTTGGCAGTGAAGCCGCACACTACACTCCCTAAAAAAATTAGTTTCAAGTGCGCACAGCCACCGAGATGTGGTTAGGTTAGCTGAATGCGTCACTTGCTGGCGGGGTAAGTGTGCGCTGTCACACTTGGCAGTGAAGCCGCACACTACACTCCCTAAAAAAATTAGTTTCAAGTGCGCACAGCCACCCAGATGTGGTTAGGTTAGCTGAATGCGTCACTTGCTGGCGGGGTAAGTGTGCGCTCTCACACTTGGCAGTGAAACCGCACACTACACTCCCTAAAAAAATTGGTTTGAAGTGCGCACAGCCACCGAGATGTGGTTAGGTTAGCTGAATGCGTCACTTGCTGGCGGGGTAAGTGTGCGCTGTCACACTTGGCAGTGAAGCCGCACACTACACTCCCTAAAAAAATTAGTTTCAAGTGCGCACAGCCACCCAGATGTGGTTAGGTTAGCTGAATGCGTCACTTGCTGGCGGGGTAAGTGTGCGCTCTCACACTTGGCAGTGAAACCGCACACTACACTCCCTAAAAAAATTAGTTTCAAGTGCGCACAGCCACCGAGATGTGGTTAGGTTAGCTGAATGCGTCACTTGCTGGCGGGGTAAGTGTGCGCTGTCACACTTGGCAGTGAAGCCACACACTACACTCCCTAAAAAAATTAGTTTCAAGTGCGCACAGCCACCCAGATGTGGTTAGGTTAGCTGAATGCGTCACTTGCTGGCGGGGTAAGTGTGCGCTCTCACACTTGGCAGTGAAACCGCACACTACACTCCCTAAAAAAATTGGTTTGAAGTGCGCACAGCCACCGAGATGTGGTTAGGTTAGCTGAATGCGTCACTTGCTGGCGGGGTAAGTGTGCGCTCTCACACTTGGCAGTGAAGCCGCACACTACACTCCCTAAAAAAATTAGTTTCAAGTGCGCACAGCCACCGAGATGTGGTTAGGTTAGCTGAATGCGTCACTTGCTGGCGGGGTAAGTGTGCGCTGTCACACTTGGCAGTGAAGCCGCACACTACACTCCCTAAAAAAATTAGTTTCAAGTGCGCACAGCCACCCAGATGTGGTTAGGTTAGCTGAATGCGTCACTTGCTGGCGGGGTAAGTGTGCGCTCTCACACTTGGCAGTGAAACCGCACACTACACTCCCTAAAAAAATTGGTTTGAAGTGCGCACAGCCACCCAGATGTGGTTAGGTTAGCTGAATGCGTCACTTGCTGGCGGGGTAAGTGTGCGCTCTCACACTTGGCAGTGAAACCGCACACTACACTCCCTAAAAAAATTGGTTTGAAGTGCGCACAGCCACCGAGATGTGGTTAGGTTAGCTGAATGCGTCACTTGCTGGCGGGGTAAGTGTGCGCTCTCACACTTGGCAGTGAAGCCGCACACTACACTCCCTAAAAAAATTAGTTTCAAGTGCGCACAGCCACCGAGATGTGGTTAGGTTAGCTGAATGCGTCACTTGCTGGCGGGGTAAGTGTGCGCTGTCACACTTGGCAGTGAAGCCGCACACTACACTCCCTAAAAAAATTAGTTTCAAGTGCGCACAGCCACCCAGATGTGGTTAGGTTAGCTGAATGCGTCACTTGCTGGCGGGGTAAGTGTGCGCTCTCACACTTGGCAGTGAAACCGCACACTACACTCCCTAAAAAAATTGGTTTGAAGTGCGCACAGCCACCCAGATGTGGTTAGGTTAGCTGAATGCGTCACTTGCTGGCGGGGTAAGTGTGCGCTCTCACACTTGGCAGTGAAACCGCACACTACACTCCCTAAAAAAATTGGTTTGAAGTGCGCACAGCCACCGAGATGTGGTTAGGTTAGCTGAATGCGTCACTTGCTGGCGGGGTAAGTGTGCGCTCTCACACTTGGCAGTGAAGCCGCACACTACACTCCCTAAAAAAATTAGTTTCAAGTGCGCACAGCCACCGAGATGTGGTTAGGTTAGCTGAATGCGTCACTTGCTGGCGGGGTAAGTGTGCGCTGTCACACTTGGCAGTGAAGCCGCACACTACACTCCCTAAGGTGGAGTACGTGCTAGCAGCAACGCACTGGTCTGCCACAGAAAAAATAACGCTCTATGGCTTATTAGGAACAAAAATCGATCTGGTGCAAAAACAAAAATGAAACAGCACCTCAGCTAAGCCTCTGACTGCAGCTGTTAGCAAAGCTGAGTGAGTAAGCTAAGCTATGAGGTCCGTCCTGTGTGCACTAAGGCTTCTCCTTCCTTCCCTCCCTGCCTGCCTGCCTACACAGCACTACTCCGTCCTCCTCCTAGCTCTCAGAAGAGCTTTTTGGGTTAATATAAGGAATCTTCCCTACACTGACAATCCCTGATCTGCTCCAGCATATATCTCTCTCTCCCTATACTAGGTCAGATCGTCTCAGGAATGTGCCCAAAATGGCGGGGACAAGCCTTATATACTGCCTTGCCTGTCATAGATGACATAGGCATGACGATGGACAGCAGCCAATCATAGTCCTGACACAACCAACTTTGCTATGCCATTACTGACTATGATTGGCTATCTTCACAAGTTTTCTGACCTAACACGCACGCTGTGCTGACTCGCAACATAACAGATTCTGTATTCCACAGTCCGAATCCCGAATACAGTATACAGGACTCGGATTCGTAGACTCGTAGGACTCGGAATCGTAGACTCGCTCAGACTCGCTGCTGACAGCGGGTATCTGTGACGAGTCAAGCTTATTGCCATTGAATTCCATTGGACTCGTCACTGTGCGAGTCCAAGCTGGGAGATTCGCCGAGTAACGAGTCCTGCGAGTACCTTCAGAATCGCCGAGTCCCGAGTCCTAGCGAGTAGACTCGCCCATCCCTATATGGGGTCTATAAAAATAAGCAAATCATTAATTAAATAGTGGCATTAAACTGCATACCAAGCACTGCATACTTGTACTTCTGGATTGCTCATTAACGTCCTGATTATTCACTGCACTTGCTCCAACAGCCAATTGCACACACTCAATCTCTGTCACAGCATTTATGATTATCAGTTGCACCACTCACACTTTGTGGTTCTGTGATTGGTTGCTATTGGCAACAAACCTGCTGTCATAGGAGTGTAAAAAGAAATAAGTAATTTAAAAAATTGATGTAGGGCTTTGCTGCATTTTTCATTCTCAGTGCAGAAAAAGCCGACAGCTAGTGACTGCTACCCTGAGCTTCTTGATTTAACAGCCTGTTCTCACTAATCCCGACTTTCAAAAACAGTTCATAGTTCAGACAGATGCCTCTGAGGGCGGTCTGGGAGTGGTGCCGTTACAGGAAGTAAATGGAGAAGAACACCCAGTCACCTACTTGAGTAGGAAGCTCACCCCACTGGAGAGGAACTATAGCGTAGGGGAGAAAGAGTGCCTGGCCATAAAATCGGCCTTGGAGTCCCTACACGATTACCTGCTGGGGCGACGGTTTAACTTGGTGATGGACCACTCCCCGTTGGTCTGGATGAGAAATGCCAAAGAGAGAAATGCTAGGGTCACCTGATGGTTTCTCTCCCTACAGAACTAAAGTTTCAACTGTGAAACAACAGTTTCACTGTGGAACATCGAGCGGGGAGGTTGCAAGATAATGCGGATGTCCCGTCTAGGGGCCCTTGTATGCAAGTGTTCAACACCACAAGCTTGAACAGAGATGGGAGGTTCTGTGAGGCAGTGACTGGTTTCATATATAAAGGTCGCTATGTGTCCCCCAGAATGTGCTCTAAAACCCTATATTACCTGCTGGAGTGTGTTGTATTCACAGTGGGTACTGTGAATACAAAACAAAAATAAAGGAGTGTGTACTGGGTCTTGTTATGTGTCTCAAGTTTTTTAGGAAAGCCAGATAAGGACCTTTATTTGGGAAAATCTGTAGGAACGGGTGGGTGGATTCTCCCTCCACTCCGGGTCTTCTAACATGCCTGCCCATGTCCAGGAATGTGTTTTAAACCTAGACTGCAGGAGGGTGTGTTCTCAGTTTAGAGCCCAATGGCTGAAGCAGGTGTGCTAGCCTCTGTGCTGGGAGCAGAGCAGCAAATTGACTGCAGAGCTTCGAAGGGTGCAGCTGTGATGTAGCAGAGCTGAACCATGGAATGTGGAAAATCAATAAAGAACCTATATATGTATATAAAGGTCTTATGGAAAAATATTCCTTCACTATATATATTTTCTTCACTAGATCCTTTTATATAACCACTCAAAGGAATATTTTTCCATAAGACCTTTATATATATATATATATATATATATATATATATATATATATATATATTCTTTATTGATTTATACCATTCATTAACACATTTCTGTACCGAGATTTCACTCTTTGTAAACATATATTTTTATAGAGACCGTCACAAGATTAAATAGCACAACTAGTTAAATATACTATATTCTAAATGTATCAGAACAACATAATTTTCACTCGCTGGTTTGAGCACAGTTCACTCTTCCCTTTTTTTTCTTTTTCTTCTTTTTTCTTTTTCTTTTTTCCTTTAATTATCCTTCTATTTGAGAAGTTTTAATAAGCGGTCTTGCTTTTTTGTAAAGAAGCGGCAAATCTACTTATGAACAACTCTATAGAACTTATTGTGATATTTGACAGTTTCTACGATGTATTGTTTACAAACATTGTGATGTCACACTTGTATCCACCCTGCTGCTGACGCCACAGCACAGGGATTGTCACTGATTTTGACACTTTTTTGGGTTTAAATGAAATAGCTTCCATTGTGCTCTTGATGTTCCCTGAGAAAGGAGCTCGGATAGAGGCTCTGAAACGCGTAGGATGAAATAAAGAAAAATCTGCCCAGTTAACTCATCATTTCCTGGTGATTCCTGGTGGCAGCACAGGCATTCCGGCATTTTGTCCCATTTCAGCATTCCTGTTTCCACGATTATAGTGAAGGTGCGGTCCTGCAGCAGCCATCCCATAAGCCACCTTACAGGTGACACAATCGAGCCAGGTGAGCAGTTCCTAATGTACACCGCTATAATCCCTTTGTAAAAAGGATAAGACCCTATGCGCATTTATCTCACGTGTACAAGATGGTGCCTTGGGACTGGAGCAATGCTGAAAACGCATCGAAAGGCTGGAGGGTGAGTATTAGACTAAAGGTAAGGAACTTGGGTTTAAAACAGCACTCGAGCACTGAAAAAGAAAACAAGAAAAAACAAAGAAAATATGCTGGAGTGGTGCTTTAAGCCTCTTGTTTCACTGCAAATGAAAGCACTGTAGACTGCTATTCTAAATAGAAGGACACTTAAAAAAAACATCAACCATTTGGTATGCATTATTTTACAATAGATCCTTGTGGTGGGCTGATGCTTTGGCATCCATCCTGGCTGTGGCACAGTCATGTGGAAACCTCATAAGGACATGCGCTTGATAGTCAACACAAATGCAGTATGTAGCTAGTCTAAATTTCATTTTAGTTTTTTGCTTTGCAATGCCAGCTTCTTTTGAGTTGTTTCTGCAGAGGTTATGATTATGCATACCCTTTCCGCACAATTTAATTTTTCTCAAATGTACAGGCTGTGACAAATTTCAAAGAATGTATATTAACTGTATTATAAATATATTATCATGGAGTGTGGGAGGAACTTAGAGTACACAAACTAAACCCACACAATAACAAAAAGAACATACAAACGCCGTGCAGATTTCATTTTTTTGTATTTTAACTCACTCTGGCACTGCTATCCACAGAGCTAACATGGTGTCCTAATTACACATGAAAAAAATAAACGTTAAAAAGGCAAAGTTTGGGTAATTGATCAAACAAAAAAAAAACCTTTCTAGAATATATAACATTAAGTGTTACAAGATGAAATGGGCAAAAATCATTATTCCAATACTATTGCAAAAATCTTTTGGGTTGCCTAATAAATACAGCGGTGTGGAAAAGTGTTTGCCCCCTTGATTTCTTATTCTTTTGCATGCTTGTAACATTCAAACTGTTCAGATCACCATCCAAATTTAAATATTAGACAGATATAGCATAAGTAAACCCAAAATGCAGTTTATAAATGAAGGTCTTTATTATTAAGGGAAAAAGAAATCCAAACCTATAAGGTCCTGTGTGAAAAAGTGATTGCCCCTAAACCTAATAACTGGTTGGGCCACCCTTATCAGAAATTGGAATCAAGCATTTGCAATAACTGGCATTGAGTCTTTTACATTGTTCTGGAGGAATTTTGGACCACTCATTTTTGCAGTATTGTTGTTATTCAGCCACATTGGAGGGTTTCCAAGCATGAACTGCCCTTTTAAGGCCATGACACAGCAGCTCAGTCAGATTAAGGTCAGGACTTTGACTAGACCACCCCAAAGTTTTAATTTTGTTTTTCTTAAGCAATTCAGAGGTGGACTTGCTGGTGTATTTTAGATCATAGTCCTGCTGCATAACCCAAGTGTCCTTCAGCTTGAAGTCACGAACAGATGACTTCAGGATTTTTTGGTAGACAGCAGGATTTATGATTATATTTACCACAGCAAGTGTTCCAGGTCCTGAAGCAGTTAAAAAACCCAAGACTTTTACTCTACCACCACAGTATTTTACTGTTGGTATGATGTTCCATTTCTGAAATGCTGTGTTACTTCTATGCCAAATATAAAAGGACTTACACCTTCCAAAAAGTTCAACTTTTGTCTCATCTATCCACAATGTATTCTCCCAAAAGTATTTAGGATGTTTTCTGCCAAAATTGACATGTTTGCCTGGTCTCTTACTTATGGTGAAGTCATGAACACTGACCTCAACAGAGGTTAATGAGGTCAGCAGTTCTTTTTTATGTTGTTGTGGGTGTTTTGTAACCTTTTGTCTTGAATACCGTATATACTCGTGTATAAGCCGAGATTTTCAGCCCAAAATTTGGGCTGAAAAGTCCCCCCTCGGCTTATACGCGAGTATACCGAACCAGACGGCCCCCCCGGAGGTATACAGGCCCCCCCATCAAGGTCCAGGGCCCCCCCCCTTGCACGGCAAGCCTGTAAAGTAAAATCATACTTATCAGTGTCCTGTCGCGCTGTCCCGCCGCTGCCGACATCCGGCGCAGTGCGCATTTTGAAGCTGACAGCGCGGCGCCGGTGTAAATACGTCACCCGGCGCCGGGAATGACGCGGATCGCGTCATACAGCCCCACACTGAAGCCCGGACGCAATGGGAGAGAGGGGAGGCGCGCAGGGAGGCGGCAATTTGAATCTGTGCTGTTCAGGCGTGATATGAAGAAGAGGGGCAGCCTGAATGAGTGACTATGAATAGCATAGTCACTCATTATCATCAGGTGATAATGAGGTACTATAATAGATGAGGTACTATAATAATGTTTTTATTCACTTCGACTAGGTGCATTTAGGAGGTAAAAGGAGTGTAGGGAAAGTGTTAATATGCTCTAGGGACAGCTTTTAATAGGTTTAGAGGTGTTTTGGGGGTGACAGGATCCCTTTAAACAAAAGCTTTCCTGTCACTTTCTCCCCTTATTCAAAATGACATGACATGTATTTTTTGTAAGATTTTAGAGATTAAAGGGATCAATGTCTAGTCAGTGGGTGTGAGAAACCTGGCACCACTGCTAATTAGCTATTCCTTGTGATGCCAGCTGTAACCATTCAGTTCGAGAGCTGCACAGCACAGCACAGATACTCTAGTGCCCAACCATAGCCACTATACGCTGGCTTTGTATATAAGATAAGGAGGACAGGGATGCCAGCGCAGGACTCATCAGACCTGGGGGCACCGTGATGTGGTTGGTGAGCAAGCAGACATTGGCCAATGTATGTACTAAGACCCCCAGAAAATAAAAATTAAGAATAATGAGTTTTTTGAAAAAACTTAAGTTTTTACATTTTTTTCTCATTTTTTGCTTGTTAGCATATGTATGATATTGATAGTAGCTGTGTGCTGCAAAGACATTTTTTTCTTTGTATTTGACCCAGCGTCACTGCTAGCACCAGTTGACATTGTGTCTTGAGTGCTGTGCAATTTTTTTTGCTTTGTATATAAGATATGGAGTTGCTGGCTCATTGTCTGCACTTAGCACCCTCATCACCCACAGGTGGTCTGAGGTTGAGATGGTGTCCACCCACCTAACAGTGGGACAGGGAGGAAAAGGAGGATAGGGATGCCAGCGCAGGACTCATCAGACCTGGGGGCTCCGTGACGTGGTTAGTGAGCAAGCAGACATTGGCCAATGTATGTACTAAGACCCCCAGAAAATAAAAATTAAGAATAATTCGTTTTTTGAAAAAACGTAAGTTTTTAAGTTTTTTCTCATTTTTTGCTTGTTAGCATATGTACGATATTGATAGTAGCTGTGTGCTGCAAAGACATTTTTTTCTTTGCACTATACGGTTGATGGAGCTGTGTTGTGCAGCATTGCACCTTAGTAGTTCTGGCCGACAGCTGACCTGGAGCAGCTGATTAGCAGGGGTGTCTCACCCCCACCAAATAGACATTGATGAACTATCCTAAGGATACATCATCAATGTGAATGTTCCAGAAAACTGTTTTAAACTCCCTGTTGTTGAGGTTAACATCCACATCAAAAGTGGCCAGTCCAGCTAGGAGACTTATACCAAGATACTGGAAACAGATCAGATGCCCCTCCAAGGAAGAACTGGTGACAGAGGTTAGTGATATTTGTAGGATGGAGGACCTGTTACACCAATCTAGCTCCACGACCCAGGATACTGACAGATTTTTCCGGACCTGGTCGTCATGGCTTATGTTTAGGGAATCCCCTGCTCTTGCCTCATGGCTTGCGGCATAATCCTTGACCTACACATATCGGCTATCCCCCGGGCGTCCCCTATCCTGACCCCTTATCGAGAACCCCCTGCTCCATTTTGTCTTTCTCCTCCCTCTGCTACTTTATACCCCCTCTAGGGTCCTTATATCCCACTATTCCCACCTCTCTTCTCTCTTTCTCTTTATCCTTACTTGACCTCCTTTTCCTCTTTTTTTTACCTTTTTGAGTATGCTTGATTGCCTCTATTCGGTTTATCGGGTGGATTTTAGGTATGTTCCGGAAACCAGCTTATGAAGAATTGGGACTAATAATGTTCTGGACTCACTACCACCACAGGAACTTATATGGCTTTGTTTCCATGATCTTACATGTTACTCCTGTCAGGTCATATTTTTCTTTTGCCTCCACAGCGATGTTCAATACGCTGTGCATTATGTTGATGCACTATGCTTCAAATTGTTGTGTTATGTTGTTTCATCTACTCTATAATTGCCGTAGGCAAAATCGTGTCGGACCCCGAAAACGCCGTGGCTATGTCACTATGTGACGTCACCACGCGCGAGCAATGGCCGCGAAGCGGCCATTGCGAGTCGCTGGCCGAAAATAGAACCAGAGGCTCGGCCACAAACTTAGCGACTTACCGCTGAGGTAGCGCGAGCAATGGCCGCGAGGCCATTGCGAGTCGCTACCTCAGCCGCCGCACCTGTCGCAACTCCCCCTATACTTTCAATGGGGATCTATTGCGACTCGCTGTGTAGCGCGAGCAATGGCCGCGAGGCCATTGCGAGTCGCTACACTTGCAGGTTGGTGTAAAGATGTCATTGGAATAATTGGATTATTATTTGAAAATCTAAAAAAAAAATTAAAAATATTCTAGACACCCGATGCATTTGCATCGGGCTCACAGCTAGTACTTTAATAAAAACAGATTTACCAAGAAAAGTGGCCAGTCTCCTAGATAAGACGTTTTGGCCATTTCTAGCTTTCAATTGACAATGAATAGAGCATTTACACTTCCACCCTAATGAAGACAAGACTGCTTGGTTCAAATGCTGGAATTTTAGAGCTCCAATTTTGGAATCTCTGGGGTCCAAGAGCTAGGATTTTCATCTATCACCTTGTTTTAACCTGTATTAGAAGGAATAATATACAAAGTATGGGGATTATTATAGGGGATAACCTGTTTTTTCTTCTTGATTTTTTCTAAATAATTATTTACAACAAAGAAAAAACATAGAAATAATATGAGTTTTCATAAGAGTTTGTCTCCAGATTTATTCAGGAAACACATATAATGCTATTTACTCTAGCATATGGTTACAACTACTTGCCAACAATACTGTTGACTATATATAGTCAAAAGGGGAAGAAAATGGCATTCTGTGCCAAAAAATGCAAAGGAAAATAAGAAAGAAAAAGTTAATGTGAGTTTTATAAGAATATTTTTAAACGTGTAATAAAGTAAAAAAAATACACTTAAAGGGGTATGCATGTGAACACAGTTAATTTTAAAGTTCATTTTAATCAATAGATCTTGGAATCATAATAATTTCCATAACTGAATGTGTTTGAAAAATGTTCATGTGCTGAGATAATCTTATATATGTGTCCCCTGCAATGTACTGTGTAATGTCCGTGTTTGATCATACCACAGCTCCTGGGCAGGGGAAAATGGAAAAAGAGTATACATACATTACAGCCAGGGTCACAAATATTATTTCTTTGGGATAAAACTTAAAAAAATATATATATAAAGACATGCAGGGAAATATTTTACCTCACAAAAAAATCAGGTGTGATCCCGTGCTGTAATGTCTGTATACTCTTTTGCATACTCCTATGCCCAGGATTTAACCATGCTCCTTGCAAGGTTAGACACAGCCATTTCACAGTACATACAGTGGGGGAAATGAGTATTTGTTCCCTTGCTGATCTTGTAAGTTTGCCTTCCGACAAAGACATGAACAGGCTACAATTTTAAGGGTAGATTAATTTTAACAGTAAGAGAAAGAATATCAAAAATAAAATCCAGAAAATCACATCATGTAAATTATATAAAGTTATTTGCATTTTGAAGAGAGAAATAAGTATTTGATCCCTCTGGCAAACAAGACATAATACTTGTTGGGAAAACCCTTGTTGGCAAGCACAGCAGTCAGACATTTCTTGCCGTTGATGATGAAGTTTGTGTACATCTCAAAAGGAATTTTGGTCCACTCCTCTTTGCAGATCATCTCTAAATCATTAAGACTTTGAGTCTCTTGCTTTCCAACTGGGAGCTTCAGTTCCCTCCATCATTTTCTTTTATGGGATTAAGGTCTGGAGACTGGCTAGGCCACTCCATGACCTTGATGTTCTTCTCTTTGAATGACTCCTTTGTTGCTTTGGCTGTATACTTTGGGTTATTGTCATGCTGGAAGACCCAGCTACGACCCATTTTTACTGTCCTGGCGGAGGGAAAGAGGTTGTAAATCAGGATTTACTGTTCATGGCCCTATCCATTGTCTCACTGATGCGGCGAAGTAGTCCTGTGCCCTTAGCAGAGAAGTACCCCCAAAACATAATGTGTCTTCACGATACTTGACTGTGGGGATGATGTTCTTTGGCTCATAGGCAGCATTTCTCTTCCTCCAAACATAGTAAGTTGAGTTAATGTCAAAGAGCTCAATTTTTGCTTCATCTCACCACAGCACCTTCTTCCAATCATTCTCAGAATCAGTAAGGTGTTTATTGGCAAACTTCAGATGGGCCTGTGTTACACCACAGCAGGTAGAACTAAGAAGTGAACCCACTTGACCACGGATAACACCGTGGAAGCTGATACCAGAAACCAGCCGGACAAGAACGTCAGATGAAATAATACTGTTTATTGAATACACAGTCAGGAACAGGACCCCTAGAGAAGTCATCTGGGCCAGAGCACTGGAGTTCCCAAAGGAGTACCAGAAAGTGAATCCCTATACAGGGATTTTTGCAATACAGCCATGGAGGATCCTATTGACTGGGCACGATGACACTGGCTGACTTGAATGAGCTTGTCCCCCTTTTTTATAGCCCCTATGCTTTTTCTGTTTCCATGTCACCCAGACTCCATCTATGCTCCATGTGACAGAGTCCTCAACACCATACTGCCTCTCTCGGCCTTGAGACAGTCTAGCATTCGTGTTCGTGTGCTTTGTTCCCTCACAATTTCTCTAAAACTGTGTGCCTGCCTTTTCCGTGAGATATAACTTTTGGGTTGCCCCTCTGGTGTTTTTGGGTAGAGGACGTTTTTAAATTGTGTCTTCTTATATCTCTGACTGCCAAGATTGGTGGGTTGGGTTGGGTTTCTCTTGATTCTGGTCTAAGAATCTGTATTTTCCCTTGATTGACATCTGTGTATGGAGTAATGGGATAGCATGGATATGATTGTATCCCACTGCCCCCCCCTCTCTTCTTTTTTGACTATCGGATTCATTTCATTGGACATGTGTATTTAATGTAAAATACATATATACGTTTCTGCACGTTTCTGTTTTTTTCCACTCTTTGTAGATCGCCTACTCTTTGTCATCTTTTAGGATAGCCTCATAGACTGTTTCCTGTTCCCTTTGTGGCCTTACGTCCACTATTGCTCCCTTCTCTGATCTCAATTTTTTTATCATGCTCTGCTCAATTTTGCCACTGCCTTCTACTGTGGTCAGCTTGACTTTGAACATGTGTGTGTGTTTTTAATTTTATTTTTTCCACTTCGCACCATTGGTTCCCTGAATATATGGACCCTTGAAGATTTTGAAATGCATTCCATGGATTCATACTTGTAGGAGCTACTACTGTTGCTACGCATGGCCATCATACTTGTACCCATGATTTTATGAACTTTTTATTGGGTGGCTTGTTTTATCTATTCCCTACTTATAGTACCTACTTCATGCATGAAATTATATGAGGTCCGCCATATTGGGTTTCGATTTGCATTTCTCTTCTTTTTTTTTAGCCATTTGAGAGCTTGAGATTGGAAGCATTGATTTGCCCTCTTGCAATGCTATGAAAGGTTAATCCCCTTCTCCTCCGGCTGACAATGAGCACTTCCCTACTCCTGGATAGTTCTGAAATGGCCAGTATGCACACACGAAAGGCTGCGATCACGTAACAGTGAAACGGCCTTGACGAGGCAGCGTTCTGGATCACATAATGTTAATGGAGGATTTCCTCCTTCTGGGACTCCGTCTGAGGCCGCGCCAAAGTCACCACTGTATAGCGGTTATGGAGCAGCATGCGCCGCTATTGGTTGGGGGACTAATTAGGGTCCTATAAAACAGGGTTCCTGTCTTCGACACAGTCACCACGGCCCCCTGAGGAAGAAGTGAAACACATGTCGAGCCTCCTCCCTGACACTGTGGGTGCCGCCTTACATCATATGGGTATGCAACTTTGATGCTTTTTGTGGATAATGGTCACATCTAAAGACTGGGAATACTCTAAGTGCCCTTGTGGGTGTTTAAGGGTGGTTCCATATGTACGTTAAGACCACTATTGGATATCTATTTGTACCGAGTGCAATATGGAAGTCAAACATTGTTAATATTTTACCACTTGTGAATTGTTATTTTCTTTATTCCATTCTTTTGTATATCTGTGATATTACCACTATTGTAAATTCTGCCCATAGATTGTATTGGTGGATCCTCGCACCTCCTGTGTCTTTGTCTCCCCCAATCTGCCTGGTCCATCCTATGTAATCTTTTTGTATAATGGGCTGGATCCTGTGTCTCTTGTGTTGAGTAATGTGTATTAAACATCTGTATTTTGCATAAGAACACCTGTTTTTCTTGCCATACTTCATTAGGGTACTGGCTACACTTAAGATTGGCCTATTGTTGTTTAGAGTCCATATTTTGGTGTCGTACTTTGCAGGCTTACTTGGAATATACTATAATAGGAAAACGAGATCTGCTGCAACACTACACACTGAATGAATGTGAATTAGCTACATGGCTATCAATTGAATAGCAGGACTATGTGTACAGCTTAGACAATGTGTACATGGCAAGGAGACTTAGCAAATACTACTTAAGATTATAAAGAAAATTGAGAGACTTAGCTTAAACACTGGCCACTGCTTTTGAGCCCAGTAACCGCAACAAGGTGCTCTCATCTTACCGGGTCCTAACACTATGTCACTACATGCGGTATACAATTGCTTGTATGGGTTTATATGCCTCTGAATGCAATTAAAACCTTCCAAAATGGTATGTCTGTGGACCTGGGCTACAGCAAGATGGAGGAATAGGCGAGGCTACAGGGAGGGGGAAAGGAGCACAGTCAAAAAATAGTCATACAACATAATAAATAATGACTGGCATCACCTATGTGTAACGGTGCAAGCAGGGAAAAACACTATAATAGAAAAATGAGATTTGCTGCGACACTAAACAAAGAATGAATGTGAATTATCTACATGGTTATCAAATGAATAGCAGGACTATGTGTACAGCTAAGACAATATGCATAAGGCAAGGAGACTTGGCAAATACTGCTATAGATTATAAAGAAAATTGAGAGACTTAGCTTAAGCACTGGCAATGTTTTTGAGCCCGGTAACCTCAACAAGTTGCTCTCATCTTACCGGGTCCTAACACTATGTCTCTACATGCGGTATACAATTGCTTGTATGGGTTTATATGCCTCTGAATGCAATTAAAACCTGCTGGAATGGTATGTCTGTGGATCTGGACTACAGAAAGATGGAGGAATAGGCAAGGCTACAGGTAATGACTGGCATCACCTATTGTAAAGGTGCAAGCAGTAAAATACACTATAATAGGAGCATACCAATACAGCAGGTTTTAATTGCAATAAGAGGCATATAAACCCATACAAGCAATTGTATACCATATGCAGTGACATAGTGTTAGGACCCGGTAAGATAAGAGCACCTTGTCATGGTTATCGGGCTCAAAAGCATTGGCCAGTGCTTAAGCTAAGTCTCTCAATTTTCTTTATAATTCAAAGCAGTATTTGCTAAGTCTCCTTCCCATATACATATTGTCTTAGCTGTACACATAGTCCTGCTATTCATTTGATAGCAATGTAGCTAATTCACATTCATTCAGTGTTTAGTGTTGCATCAGATCTCATTTTCCTATTATAGTGTAGTTTCCTGCTTTCACCTTTACACGTAAGTGATGCCAGTCATTGTTTAATATGTACTTGGAATATACTGTATGAACAGGCACCTACTTTTGATTGACAGCAGTTGTTCATCTACAGTCACTTTTACACCAGTATTATAAAATGTTGGTAGAATCTCTACCCATTTATTCCACAAATTTGGCAAGTTTGTCTGTGGCTCTTCTTTCAATTCGATTGGTTTTATTACCGAAGGACTCTTGAAATCTCATGAAATCTTTCAAGAGATATTGGGCCGTTTCACATCTGCGCTCCGGTGCGTTTGGCAGCATTGCGCTAGCACAGGTGGTAGCGCAGTACAAGCGCAGTCAAGCGCATCAGAGCGCAAATGACGTGCATTGCGCTAACGCCACCATTACCTTGTATGGGCAAGCGCAGTCAAACGGAACCCGGAAGTGCAAGTGTGAAAGTCGCTGTTTCACAGCGCATGCGCTAGTCTGGATGCACCGGAAACGCGTAATGCGATGTTTCCAGTGTGTCTGGACTAGCATATGCGCTGTGACACAGCTGCTTTCACACTTGCGCTTCTGGGTTCCGCTTGACTGTGCTCGCCCATACAAGGTAATGGCGGTGTTAGCGCAATGCACATCATTTGCGCTCCGATGTGCTTGGCTGCGCTTGTACTGTGCTACCACTTGCGCTAGCACAATGCTGCCAAACGCACCGGAGCACAGATGTGAACTAGGCCATTGTGGCCCTAAATATGTGGCCAACACTTTTGGAATTCCATTGATAAATAGTAGTAGGTGCAATAAATAGTTCAAAACGAGATTATAATTCCTTTATTTTATTCAAAAAATGGCTGGAAATTAGAATAAAAGGTCATTTTTGACTGAACAGCACAAGTGTAAAAAAACGTGGAGCAAACAAAAAAAATTGCAATGGAAAGAACCCCTGAAATGAGGAAAAGTCAATTAACCACAAGTTTCAGAACAACATAATGAATATTTAAAAAAATTTCAAATTGTCATTTTTGACCAAACAGAACAGCAGAGTTAACTGAAGGAAACAACTGCAATTAGATGTGGACAACCCCTTTAAGCTTTTAGGGCCGCTTTACACACACCAACTTCTGTGACCAACTTCTGAACAGATCTCTGGTTGCAGTGAAATCATGGACACATTGCTCCATTTGTACACAGCCACAAAATGGAACAATGTGTCCATGATTTCACTGCAACCAGAGATCTGTTCAGAAGTTGGTCACAGAAGTTGGTGTGTGTAAAGCGGCCCTTAGGGCCATGTCGCACGGGTCAATTTTCAGAACGATATCGCTTGAGCGATCTCCTTTTTTGATCATATAAGCGATATCGTCTGTGCATCGCTGCGTGTAATCAAATCGCTTGATTGTTTGATCGCAGATTTGTGAACATGTTCACAAATCTGTCGTTGGTCAGCCGGTGGACACGCAGCGTCGCTGCGTGTGACACCGGCAGACAACCAATAAGCCAGCTCCCAGCGCCTATCACAAGCGCTGGGAGCTGGTATCTAAGGTAAACTGCGGGTATCTAGGCAGCGCGCGCTGCCTAGATACCCGATGTGTACCTTAGTTACCAGCCTCCTCCGCTCACCGGCTGGTATCTAAGGTACACAGCGGGTAAATAGGGACCCTAGTTACCCGCTGTGTACCTTAGATACCAGCCGGTGAGCGGAGGAGGCTGGTAACTAAGGTACACATCGGGTATCTAGGCAGCGCGCACTGCCTAGATACCCGCAGTTTACCTTGGGGACCAGCCTGCTCCCGCTTACCACAGGCTGGCAGCAGGAGCAAGACATCGTGGAAACGATATTTAAATAGTTTCCACGATGTCTCTGGTCCATTGATCGCTGGTGAGTCTGTCTGTGTGACAGCTCACCAGCGATCTGACGATATTGTTAGTGATCGCGCATGCATGTGATCATTAACAATATCGTTCATAAAATTGAAGCGTGTGACGGCACCCTTACTCTCTTAAACAATTTTACTTTAAGCTTTTACTCTCTTCAATGTTTAAACTTACCGATTCCAACTAATAAGTGTATATAAAAAAGTATAGTTGAAACAATTTACATATTTTGCAACAATGACTTATACCTTTTATTCTTTGTCTATCCAAACTGAGGAAGTTTTTTTTGTTTACTTTTTTTGACTCAATTTGGTTATATGCATGCAGAACATATTATTCCATTTATAAAAAAAAACAACAACAAATGGAAACCAAATGCCATTTAAAACCATTTGGGCTTCTCTGCTTTCATTTGAAACTTGAATGCACAGAATTATAATGGAACAAATTGAAAAGATGAATGTGAACAGAACTAAAATGTATAATCCATTAAGAAACCAAGAAACAGTATATTTGTTTCCTCCTTTCCAGATCCTCCCAAATCCGGGGCAATCCGGTCCAGGAGGATCGGGGAACCGGGCAACTGCGGCTGCACACCGCAGTTGTTTCAAGACCGCGGCTAGTTCCCTGCCAGCCGCAATCCTGATTCATCAGTGGCGGCAGCTGCGTGCGGGTGCACACCGGACCGGAGGGCATATTAGCACTCCGGTTCTGTGTGCTGATCCGATCCGGGGCTGTCAGGTTCATCACTGACAGCCTCGGATCGGATCTGACCCGCAATGAGAAGCCAGCCTAACAAGTAAAAGGCTTTAAAAATACTAGTAAACTTTCAATTCATTTTTTGCCCATGAATCCTACCTCCTGCAAGCAGATAAGGTTTATTTTTTTTATTACAGGTTTGTTGTTGTTGTGCCACATCGAAGTTTAACCATCTGTAGATCTTTATCTATTGGTGGATTAAACACAAATTGATTACTTAATTTGTGTCCTCATTTTGCTATAAGATTTTAAATTGAGCAAATTGAGTGCGCTCACACAGAAATTGCTCATTATGTGATTTATTCTGAACAATCTCCTTGAGGATTAGCTTGTTTTAGCCTACAGCAAAAATGCAAGAAGTAAAAATATAACAAAGAATACAATCCTAATAACATATTATTTCAAATTTATAAAAAATATAATAACTCCTGTGGCAATCGGTGTATAACATAGCTTGGTGGTTAGCACTGTCGCCTTCCTCTTACGCTCCATAGAATTTACATTGTGTGCCCCAAAGGAAGCAGATGATGATGTCTGTAAAGTGCTTTGGAAATCAATGGTGCTAAATAAGCATAAAACATAAATAAACATGAAATTGTTACTAATAGGTCAAAAAATATGTTCATTTTAAGATTTTTTTTTTATTGTTACTATTGTTTGAAGGCTGGTACTTAGACACGAGCGGATCAGGCGAAATTAAAACTCGCCTTTTCCCTGCCGTATTTCCCAGGAAATATGAAGTCATGTTCAGCAAATTTTATATCCTTTTTTACGCTCTTGGGTCTCTACAGACCCCGGAACATAATAAATGTAATATCTATTTAAGGAATAATAAAATCCTTATTCTCATCTCACCGCTCGCCTGTCTGGCTCCTCTGCTCCATTATCGTATGCTGTCCAGGCCTAGTTGCATTCTTGGATTGGTGTCGGCAACACTGAAATCCCCGGAGTCTCAGTCACTATACTCAGGCTTCTGGGTTTGCTAGGCATAGAAGGGTTTTGTACATGCGCCTGCAAAAGTCAAGGTCCAAGACATCACAACATATACTGAAACCTCAAATTTTTTCGTTCATCTCTACTAAGCCAAGGAATAAGGCTGCCTTCACACTTGCGCTCCCCACGGCTGTGTATTGCGGCGGGGAAACGCAAGCTAAGTGCAGACACTGCGCGACCATATGTTTATCATGGGGACGCACGTTGATGCGCTCGGCTGCACATTGCCGTATGCACCCATTCACTTCCCTGTGTGATATGTACGCATGCAGATGCTTGTGTGCTGGCGTACAAATCACACATTCTCGTCCGCATGTCGCGATCAGGGTGCGAACGAAAATGTGTGATTTGTACGCAAGCATCTCCATGCGTACAAATCACACAGGGAAGTGAATGGGTGCGCATGGCAATATGCAGCCGAGCGCATCACCGTGTGTCCCCATGATAAACATAGGGACAAGCGGTGTCTGCACTAAGCTTGCGCTTCCTCACCGCAATACGCAGCGGAGGGGAGCACAAGTGTGAAGCCGACCTATCCTGTTGTCTTCTGTTCCAGTTATCTGGCTTTCCCCAGCCATCCTTGCTTTATACACAATAGAAATTAAAAGTATAAATGAACAGCAAAGCATGTACCAGTAAGGCCTTATTCACACATCCGTTTTACACTTAAGGCCCTGTCTCACATAACGATATCGTTAGAGAGATTGTTGTAACTGTGACGTTACAACGATCTCTCCAGCGATGTCGTTCTGTGTGACACTTTGCAGCGATCAGGCCACTGCTGTGATGTCGCTGATCACTGCAAAGTGCTATGGGTAATTTTTTGATCGTTGGTTTCCGGCTGGTCAGCATGCATCGCTGCGTGTGACCGCGAGAAACCAGCGATCAGTGACCTCACTGGCTGGTAACCATCGTAAACACCGGGTATCTAGGCAGCGTGCGCTGCCTGGATACCCAGAGTTTACCATGGTTACCAGCATCCTCCCTGCTTAGCACTGCCTGTAAGCAGGGAGGACGCTGGTAACTAAGATAAACAGTGGGTATCCAGGCAGTGCGCGCTGCCTGGATACCCGCTGTTTATCATAGTTACCAGCGTTCTGCCTGCTAAACGCTGCCTGTAAGGCAGCACTAAGCAGGGAGGACCCTGGTAACATCGCATTCAGCGATGTGGGAGGTGGTTCCAATGCCCCTGATCGCTGGGGAGGTCTGCCTGTTTGACAGCTCCCCAACGATCAGGTAACGATGCTCTAGCGATCCCGGCAGGTCGTTATCGCTGTCGGGATCACTGGAGCGGTCGTTATGTGTGACTGGGCCTTTATGTGTTGTATCTGTTTTTTTTTTTTCAGGAATACAGCTCGTAAATATTACTAAAGGGTCAATACAAGTTTATGGTCATGGGGGGAAAACATTTATAGCATACGTATAGAAAATGTGTGCTGTACATATTAAACAATGTAAAGTGTAAGAGAAGCTTTGTCATTTACTTTTTTATGCATCCATAAAAAATACTGATGGTAAATACAGATGGTAAAATTAGAAATGCAGATTATGTAATGATGACACACTGATCCAAACAATTCAAAAAGGAATCCAGCTCTCAAAATAACGTTTATGATTTAATTTATTCATTTGAACTATGTATAGATGAATATGAATCAGATTTAGGACTCACTGGCCTTCATCTCATAAAATAACAAGCAAAAGGGTAACTTTGTTTTGGATGTTTTACTTTCAGGCTCTATATATCACCATCCACTACAGCTTTGAGTGTGAGACTACAGTTGAAACCTCTTGAATCATTGACTCCAGCAGCAGTCCACTTGTGACTCTCCCCCAAATTTTTGAATGTCCTTTTCTTAAGAATTCTTTCAAGGCTAGATGACACAAAAAAGTATAACAAACATGCACAAATACTCTGTTCTAATAGATAATAATAAAGAGCTAGTGCTGATGGAAACCAGTGTTAATAACAGTGTATTTATTTGATAAGTTTTTTGCAAAAAATGTATGAAGCCGTTCTACCAACGTCAAGGTAACCCATATCAGAACGGTCCCTTTCTAACTTATTTAAAGCCTGATCCTATGTACAATACTTATGGATGCAGGATACAGAATGGCCAGAGTCCAATATGGACACGCAGAAGACGGCATTTTATGTGCCTGGCTCACTGAGGAAGGTGGCACTCCCTATCTTGTATAACAAGAAACTAATTAGACACTCAAAGCTGACCCAATGCACAAAGTGAACAAGTTTGTAGAACTGTAAATGACAAAAAAAGGAGTATAACAAATGTGTAGAAATTCTCTGCTGTAATAAGTAATAAGAAAGAGCTGATGGAAACCAGTGTTAATAACAGGGTATTTAGCGATTACAAAAAAAAAAGTGTAACAAACGTGTAGAAATACTCTGCTGTAATAGGTAATAAATAATAAAGAGTTATTACTGATGGAAAATAGTGTTAATAACAGGGTATTTAGTACTACAGACTTGATCACTTTGTGCATTGGCTCAGCTGTAAGTGTCTGATTCTTTCAAGGCTGTGGTTATCCCGGTTGCTTGTACACCTTTTTTTACCAAACTCTTTCCTTCCTCTCAACTTTCCATAAATATGCTTGGATATAGCACTCTAAACAGTCAGCTTCTTTAGCAATGACCTTTTGTGGCTTACCCTCCTTGTGGAATGTGTCAATGACAGCCTTCTGGACATCTGTCAAGTCAGCAGTCTTCCCCATGATTGTGTAGCCTACTGAAATACACTATGGGACTATTTTATACACTAAGTAAGCCTTTCCAGGTTTTTTGTGTTAATTATCCTAATTTTCAGAGATAATGACGTTGGGTTTTCATTGGCTATAAGCCATAATCATCAACATTAACAAAAATAAACAATTGAAATAATTCTGTTTGTAGTGACTATATATTAAATATACTTTTTGGATTGAATTACTGAATAAGTTATCTTTTTATGATATTATAATTTATTGAGTTGCACCTGTATATATGAATCAAGCTCAGCTCATGTAAAGGTTACCTGAATGTTTGACTATAATGGAGTAACGTATTAACATTTGGGGCCCACTTTAATCTTTTGCCCAGGGCCCCACTTTATCTAAAATTGGGTCTGGCTACTCCAATGATGAGCTTATATCTGTCATGTTTGTCTATTAGGGCACGTTCCTATGATCAGCAATAGCAGCATTTTGGATGCAGTGTGTTTTTGCTGTGCCTAAATTCTGTGTTGTACAGTCCACAGTGGGTAAACGTACAGAAATCCCATGATCACCGCACTGCTTTTTTCCTGCAGCATAAACTGACATGTGGGGTGGCTGTAGTAATAGAAACATCTGTGTCCTTTACACAGTAATAACTGGTATTATATGTAGAGATGAGCGAACCCAAACTGTATAGTTCAGGATCTGTACCAAACACCTAGTGTTTAGGCACGGACCCTGAACACAGACTTCCCTGGGAAGTCTCTGTTTGCACTCTGTACTGTTCGAGCTCAGCTCGGGGGCTGTAAAAATAAGCAAAACAGTGATTAAACTTTAACGTCATTCTTACGGCAAGCTGAGAACTCAGTTGGACTTGCTTCCAGATTGCAGGACTGCTGTGCCACCATGTCCCGCAATCCGGCAGGGGGTCAACTGAGTTCTCTTCCATGGGGAGTCTCTGAATGAAGCAGATCCAGAATCATGAGTTTCATGGGACATCATTCTGGATTACCATCCGAGGGGATGTTTGGTTTATTAAACCGGAAACTGACAGCTGTCTGAGAGTTTTATTTTAAATGAAGGATTTTTCTCTGTGTGTTGTGTTTTTTAATAATTTATTCACAGGACTGATAATGGGCACATCTCATAGAGACCTGAACATTTTCAATCTAGGCTTAATGATAAACTTTCAGTACTCAGCTGTCATTAATGCCTTCTATCACAACAATGTCACTGCACTAGAGCATCTGAAAGAGCTAGGTAAAGTGCCAGTAATTGGCACTTCTAATGAATTCACCAATTCCTGGGGCAGCTGTGAGCTGCTATTCTGTGGCCTGGGGGAAGGGGCAATAATTATGGGCCTCACCACATTGAGAATACTAGCCCTCAGCTGCCTGGTTTTTATCTTTGCAGGCAACCAAAAATAGCAAAAAACATTTTTTTTAATTATTTATTTAATAAAAACAAAATAATGGTTTCACCTTTAGTTTTGATAGCTAACAAGGTAAAGCCACTCAGCTCGGGGTGGCAGCCCATGGCTGTCCGATTTTTCTGCGCTGAGAATCAAAAATACAGCAAAGCCCTACGTCAACTTTTTTAAAATGATTTATTTTTAGAACCCTATGATGGCAGATTTGTTGCCAATGGCAACCAGTCACAGACACTAGCAAAATGGGTCAGCGGTGCAACAGCCAATCACCGATGCTGTTACAGCAATTGAGCATCTGTAATTGGCTGTTAGAGCAAGTGCAGTTCAAGCGCACGGTCCTTGGTAAGTACGACACTGATGTTTAAACACTGTTTTGTTTATTTTTACAGCCCCCAGCTCCCCTTATCCACCATTTTAGAAATCCTGAATCCGGATTTTAAAAAAATGTCTAGTATAACCGGCCAAACCGGAATGGTTTTGCCCATCTTTACTTTTACATATACATATAAAGCACAATGGAACTAATAGCACTATATAAATGAATAATATTAAATACATTCTTTATACTGTAAAACTAGTTGATAGAAAATATTAATGCATTCTGATCAACCTACAAAGGAATTGTGAGCACATTTTGCCACCCCAAAGTTCTATTTCTCCTTTTGTGCCATATTTGACAGTTATAATTCTCCCACAGTCCCCATAATGTCATAATGCCCAGTTAAGTAACCATCCTGCTCAACCTGGAGCCATGCTTTGGCGTTTAGTATTCTCTCTGTGCTCCGCAGGATGCTGCAATACATTTTTACCCTACAAAAAATACATCTTAAACCTTTTTTATTTATCATACGTTCAAAGCACTTTCAAATGTACATTATCGTTCAATAGGCCCTTAAAGAGTTCAGACACAATTATTTCACCATCTGCTCATTTTTCAATAATAAATCCCATTATCTACTGATAGGCGTGTTGTTCTGTACATGCAGCAAAAAATTGTATGTTACATTTTATTGACTGCGCAAAGTGGCGTAACTTGAAGCTCATGCGCCCCAGTGCAAAAGCTCCAATGGGGCACCAAATTATTGCAAATATTTAATAGTATTAGCCATTTTCTATAGGACATATTTATTTTTGGGGCCCCTTAGACTCCACGGCCTGGGTGCGATTGTAACCCCTGCACCTGCTGCAATTAGGTCCCTGACTGTGCAGCAGCTGGCTAGACCGAGACACACATTGCTTTATGTTCATTACTCAAGGGATTAGAATACAGCCTCTGTTTCCTAAAAATGTTTTCCTATTTTAGTTTTCATACAGTGTTTTCATATATTTTTATGGTTGAATACAGACTGTTTTAATTAAAAAATTCATTGTGAAGACACATATCCCACACTTAAGGTCCTGTCACACGCGTCAATGTCGTCAGCGATCTGATCGCTGACGACATTGACGGCTGATTGCTGGTGAGCTGTCACACAGACAGACTCACCAGCGATCAATTGACCAGTGACATCATGGAAACGATTTAAATATCGTTTCCACGATGTCCTGCTCCCGCTGCCAGCCTGCTGGAAGCGGGAGCAGCCTGGTCTCCAAGGTACACTGCGGGTAACTAGGCAGCGCGCGCTGCCTAGATACCCGACGTGTACCTTAGTTACCAGCCTCCTCTGCTCACCCGGTGAGCGGAGGAGGCTGGTAACTAAGGTACACAGTCGGGTATCTAGGCAGCGCGCGCTGCCTAGATACCCGACGTGTACCTTAGTTACCAGCCTCCTCCGCTCACACGGTGAGCGGAGGAGGCTGGTAACTAAGGTACACGTCGGGTATCTAGGCAGCGCGCGCTGCCTAGTTACCCGCAGTGTACCTTGGAGACCAGCTCCCAGCGCTTGTGACAGGCGCTGGGAGCTGGAATATCGCTCGCTCCCGGTGTCACACGCAGCGATGCTGCGTGTCCACCGGGCGACAATCGCCAGGTTTTAGGACTGATTCTAAAACCTGGCGATCATCAACCAGCGATTTATCGCTGGTTGATTCACTATGTCACACGCGTCAATATCGCTGCAACGTCACGTGCAGCCGATATCGTGCAGGCGATATTGACGCGTGTGACAGGCCCTTAAGGTATAGAATTCAAATTCAGTTTGTTTTTCCTCTCTCTATATATTTACCATGTGGGTTAGTACAGATGTTCAACTCTTTCAATCACCTTTTGTTCCAAAGAAGGAATTGAATATACATATGGTAAGAGGTTTTTCTTTATTCTGTGTTACATTAAGAATGTTAACCGCTCTATTGAGACGGGAAACTATCTATGGGAAGATTTCATTAAACTCCATGCTGCTTCTTTAAAAGTCTATAATTACATTTGCTTATTAGAATTTTAATATGCAGTGCCAACCTTCTATATCCATTTGGTACAGAGCGTGTTGTTTCAGTGGCCTCCTAGGCCTCATATAAAGAGTTTTTATGACTTTCCTTCTCTTGCTGCATAATATATGGCCGAAAGCTTTAATGTGGCACCAGTGTAACTGAGCAGCACTTTGTATATCATTCCTTGAGTATGCTGTCATCTTACCCATCACGAGACTAACAATCAATTCCCAACAGCATGCCTAAAATGAGATATATTCAATATTGACTGTATAACTGTCTTATGCTTTTTATATAGCTATTAAAAATAAGAGATATAATGGTTTTATCCTCTTTGTCAAAAGAAAATGAGCTGGAAATACCTACTTGAGATAGATAGATAGATAGATAGATAGATAGATAGATAGATATCCAAAAAAGAAAAAATTGAGCAGCGTAGGGATCAGCTACCAAGATACCGACCATATATGCAAAAAATGGACTGCTGCACTGAACAAAATCCTCTTTATGCCTTTATTGGCCTTCAGGAAAAAATGGCGACGTTTCGGTCAATACATAACCTCAATGTGTTTTGAGATCTAATATTTTTTTAAAAAAAAAGAGAAAAATTCACCAAATTCTGATTCTTAAACATCAGTGTTTACCAACAAAAGTGTGCATGATGTTTAACAATGAATGGAGGGACACTGTACATCATGAGCAGGTTTCAGTTTCCACATCATGATGTGCTATATATGTCATGGATTCAAACTGTCACTGTGTGAAAATACACTGACAACTCTATGTCAACAGCAGTCTCTGGCATCAGACAGGCGTAACCAGAGATGTGCAAACTCATTTTAGCCATCCCTGCTCTATTATCGCTGTATCAGTTAAGTGATGAGCAAACAAGCCTCGAACATGTTTGCCAATTTCAAATTTGGTACAAACATTGCAGATTTTGTTCTAAATCGGAAACCCAAGAAATTTCCCCCAAAAATGGCAAATGCTGCTTTAATCGGGAAAAAAGTTTGAAATTTAAAATGGCTCTATAACTCTTGTAGATTGATTGGGGCCAAAATTCTTGCCCGAAGACCTGTTGGTCAGGAAAAACACCTAACCTTAAGGTTAGCAGTGCTTCCTGGAGTTTGCACGTATTTTGACACCTGCAGGGTGCGAATTTTGGAAACAGTGCCAGATTTGGAAGCAGTTATGAAGTACTGGAAGCTTAAAATGTCTCTAAAACATCAGTTTAACAGAGCTTAATTAATTTTTTTCTTGAATATTTTTATTTCATAATTTATTTATTTTTAATTACTCAATTTTTTTTATTACTTTTTTTTTTTTTGGGAGAACAAACCTTTATTATTGCAGAAGGTCAGCAGCATGTGTGGCCATCTCTTCTATAGTTATGTGATAGGAATTCATATAAAAATAGCTTATTCCATTATGTGCTTCACATACATGGTCTTGAAGGTCTGTTCACATTCATGAAGTACCATACCATAGATATTACTTCTTGAACATGTGCAATCACTTTATTTAAGTTCATTCCACATGTGTAAAATACAGATTTTTACCATATGCAAAACTGTGTTATATGTATAATTCATATTGAACTTGTTTTTACATTTCTGCCCACTAGCCTTATTCAGCATTCCAGATGAACTGGTGACGTGAATAAACTTATTTGTTTTTATCATTATTTCTCCTCCAAATATGTCAGGCTTCAATCATCACTCCACCCAATCGCAACCCAGGTGTTATGTTGTGGCATGGGGAATTGGATTTGTGAATGACGTTATTTCTGCAGCCCACTTCATGTAAGGGTTAACAAGGAGCTAGGCAACAAGATTGTGCAAACAGTAATATTCTGTAAGTGATTGTTTGTGTCTAACGCGTGGCTCCAATACTAAAGGAGTAGCTCAAAGTCATGAGGTGACCCTTTCTCTATGCCATCCAGGAGAACAAGGTGTTAGACTCCAGAGTATTTTGCAGCATGTCTGGCTGTATTTCACCTTTAGCCAATGTCCCAGCTACTGTATAACACATTCCAACAGGAGCATGATGAGGAGACCAAGGAGGACAAGAAAGAGGAGGAGGTAGAAGAGGCAAAAGGCCCTGTTTCCCAACCATTTGTATCACCCCCACCAGAGGTCTTTGACTGGGAGAATGCCATGTGGGTACCCCTACATCCTCCAAGCAACTACACAATATGGCAGGAACCACCCAGATTTGTGTCCTTTATTGAGATTTGGTTTGCCAAGTAACATTGCCAGAGAGTTGTTGCATGAACCTAAGACCAATCATTTCCATGACCAATGTACCCAAGGTAAAGTGATGTCATTCTTCTAGGATAGGGGGTTTGGCTTTCTAGCTGAATAAAGTACGGTACTGGGCATCAGTAATACTGTAGGTCAATCAGTCCACCCTGCTGCGTGACTATCTTCCCAAAAGACTAAGCATAATCTTTGCTGGGGAGGAGGCCACCTTTCTGAAGGTGATGGGCAGAAAATGTCAAGTTGGTACTGCCAACAACTTTAAGAAGTGGCAGCAAGAGGCTGACTAGGAGAGGATGTTGTGTCAGGAGGACAACAGGCCTTTCTTGGTTAGCCAACCAGCTACAAACAAACACACATGGCCTGTCATTGTTCCTCAAGCTGGTCCCATCTGTCCTAGATGGGGTGGTTGTCTCTCTCCTAGTTCCTTTATTGTGTACTCCAGCAGTGGCCATGATAGAGTGTGCTGGGGGGCAGGTGGTGGAGGAGAATGCTCCTGCAGTAGTAGCCCCTATGACCTTTCAAGACTGTCTGGCAGTGGATTACTATCAGCAATGGCAACCTTTATACAGAGCACTGCTGAGAAAGCTAGAAAACAGTATTTGCACCAAATATAGAGCTATTTCCTAAAAAAAGCATGTTGTTAGGTCACTGACCTGTCCCGTAATTGACAATTTGTCTGAAAAATGACTTTTTGCTCTGTTTTTTTTGATCCTCGAATGGCGAGGCATTTTATTTGTTAATTTTATTTTTCCTTACCCAAGCTTAGCACTTTTTGTGCTTCCCTCTGTTGGATTAGTGGGCATGCATGCAGCCTTTGGGAAACAACTCAAAGCCCTTAATAAATCTGCCCTTAAAGGACTTTACACCTTTTTAATACAGTCTGATGATCCTTGTGGTGCTTTCATTGTGTCTTATATATAAAACCCGAAGGCCACTTCCTGAAAAGGCGAAGGCCACGCAGCGGCACAGGTACGTTCCGACCTCGGACGTTCCGTGTGCCCTCCAGCAACTCCCCTCCACCCTCTGCCCTCCAGACACTAGCCTACATACCGGGGGGGCAGGGGGGGCCCATTGCCCGCCACCTCGGGGGCCACACAAGCCCTGGGGGTACCCGTGCTCCCTGCCGCGCGCCTGGAGAGGAGGGAGGGCGGGACTTCCTCTTCTGCAGCTCTGGCCGCCCCTCCTCTCCTGCTACAGTACACCTGATGGCCGGCCCGCGGTGAGTCTGCCCTGCCGGCTCCAGCAGCCTCTGCCCTACCGGCTCCAGCTGCCTCTGCCCTCCAGCCTCCTCTGCCCTGGCCTCTGCCCTCCAGCCTCCTCTGCCCTGGCCTCTGCCCTCCAGCCTCCTCTGCCCTGGCCTCTGCCCTCCAGCCTCCTCTGCCCTGGCCTCTGCCCTCCAGCCTCCTCTGCCCTGGCCTATGCCCTCCAGCCTCCTCTGCCCTGCCCTCTGCCCTCCAGCATCCTCTGCCCTGCCCTCTGCCCTGGCCTCTGCCCTCTGCCCTGGCCTCTGCCCTCCAGCCTCCTCTGCCCTGTCCTCTGCCCTCCAGCCTCCTCTGCCCTGGCCTCTGCCCTCCAGCCTCCTCTGCCCTGGCCTCTGCCCTCCAGCCTCCTCTGCCCTGGCCTCTGCCCTCCAGCCTCCTCTGCCCTGGCCTATGCCCTCCAGCCTCCTCTGCCCTGGCCTCTGCCCTCCAGCCTCCTCTGCCCTGGCCTCTGCCCTCCAGCCTCCTCTGCCCTGGCCTCTGCCCTCCAGCCTCTTCTGCCCTGGCCTCTGCCCTCCAGCCTCCTCTGCCCTGCCCTCTGCCCTGGCCTCTGCCCTCCAGCCTCCTCTGCCCTGGCCTCTGCCCTCCGGCCTCCTCTGCCCTCCCCTCTGCCCTGGCCTCTGCCCTCCCCTCTGCCCTGGCCTCTGCCCTCCAGCCTCCTCTGCCCTGCCCTCTGCCCTCCAGCCTCCTCTGCCCTCCAGCCTCCTCTGCCCTCCAGCCTCCTCTGCCCTGGCCTCTGCCCTCCAGCCTTCTCTGCCCTGGCCTCTGCCCTCCAGCCTCCTCTGCCCTGGCCTCTGCCCTCCAGCCTCCTCTGCCCTGGCCTCTGCCCTCCAGCCTCCTCTGCCCTGGCCTCTGCCCTCCAGCCTCCTCTGCCCTGGCCTCTGCCCTCCATCCTCCTCTGCCCTGGCCTCTGCCCTCCAGCCTCCTCTGCCCTGGCCTCTGCCCTCCAGCCTCCTCTGCCCTGGCCTATGCCCTCCAGCCTCCTCTGCCCTCCAGCCTCCTCTGCCCTGGCCTCTGCCCTCCAGCCTCCTCTGCCCTTACCTATGCCCTCCAGCCTCCTCTGCCCTGGCCTCTGCCCTCCATCCTCCTCTGCCCTGGCCTCTGCCCTCCATCCTCCTCTGCCCTGGCCTATGCCCTCCAGCCTCCTCTGCCCTCCAGCCTCCTCTGCCCTCCAGCCTCCTCTGCCCTGCCCTCTGCCCTGGCCTATGCCCTCCAGCCTCCTCTGCCCTGGCCTCTGCCCTCCAGCCTCCTCTGCCCTGCCCTCTGCCCTGGCCTCTGCCCTCCAGCCTCCTCTGCCCTGGCCTCTGCCCTCCAGCCTCCACTCTCCTCTCCCTGTCCTCTGCCCTCCAGCCTCCACTCTTCTCTCCCTGTCCTCTGCCCTCCAGCCTCCGCTCTCCTCTCCCTGTCCTCTGTCCTCCGGCCTCCGCTCTCCTCACCCCTCCATATGCAATGTACAGTATGTGTGTATATGTGTGTATGTACGCACTTCCGTCACTTTGTCCACACTTCCCTCAACTTTGTACACACACATACATACACACACACTCCGCTATACTTACCACCGGCCCTGCGTCCGCTGCCTGGATCCTCAGTCGACATGTCGCTGCCCCCAAACTACTGGATCCAATATAGCGTCCAAGATGTCTCGCAAAACTACCCGGACAACATATTGGATCCAGTCGTCCGGGGGCGGCGACATGTCGACTCAGGATCCAGGCGGCGGGGAAGACGCAGGGTCGGTGGTAAGTATAGCGGAGTGTATGTGTGTGATTACCACTCTGCCCACGGCGCTGCGCTGACCACTCTGCCCACGGCGCTGCGCTGACCACTCTGCCCACGGCGCTGCACTGACCACTCTGCCCACGGCGCTGCACTGACCACTCTGCCCACGGCGCTGCACTGACCACTCTGCCCACGCCGCTGCGCTGACCAATCTCACCGCACTCACTGCTAACCACTGAGCCACCCCACTCACTGCTAACCACTGAGCCACCGCACTCACTGCTAACCACTGAGCCACTGCACTCACTGCTACCCACTGAGCCACCGCACTCACTGCTAACCACTGAGCCACCGCACTCACTGCTAACCACTGAGCCACCGCACTCACTGCTAACCACTGAGCCACCGCACTCACTGCTAACCACTGCGCCACCGCACTCACTGCTAACCACTGCGCCACCGCACTCACTGCTAACCACTGAGCCACCGCACTCACTGCTAACCACTGAGCCAGCGCACTCACTGCTAACCACTGAGCCACCGCACGCAGTGCTAACCACTGAGCCACCGCGCAGTGCTACCCACTGAGCCACCGCGCAGTGCTAACCACTGAGCCACCTCTATACACACAATTAATTTCACCGCACTCCCCTAACTATTACTAAATAAACTATATATGGATTCTAGACTACCCGATTCTTTAGAATCGGGCTGCCATCTAGTATATTATAATTACTCATATATGTGTGTTTGAGACTTATTATAGTCTGTGCTGCAGTAAAGTTTTTTGTACTTCACTCCTTGTGCTTTGGACTGTTTCTGCTAACAGGTGTTTTGCTAATGACATACAGAGACTGGTGAAAAATCTGCAGTCCTGAGGCCTGATGGTCTGAGGTATGGAAATGCAAGACAATGCACACACTTCTGTAAAACAGGGCTGGCCATGTGCAGTCCTCAAGGCCTGCAAACAGTACATGGTTTCAGGATTTACCTAGCATTACACAAAGTGATTGAATCATCACCTCTGCACATGATAAAATTAGTGTATGTGCAATGCTAAGGAAATCCAGAAATCTTGCACTGTTTTCAGACCTTGAGGAATGTAGTTGGTCACCCCTGCCCTAGAAGTCTCCGTGGATGTAGGCAGGGGGAAAGAAAAATCCTTGAGCCCTTTTGCCACAACTGCAGCAGCTCTCCCAGGACCCTCTTAGGCTCTGTGCACATGGTGCGTTCTTTGATGCTTTTTTTGACACAGATTCTCAAAATCTGCTTCAAAAGAAGCATCAAACAACATACCGTGGGCACAGGGCCTTACAACAATATGGTGGGGTCTCATTCACAGAAAGCATCCCCATATGCTGTGAGAGCAGGCAAGCATGCTTATGTGAGAAAGTAACAATAGATGCCATCACAAACATTACTGCACTTCATACTTGAAACTCACACAGGAGCTATCCCACAAGTTTGAATTGTGCTGCATCCCCTGACGTCACCTCACCTCACACGAGCTGTCTCACATGAAATGTCACCATCATATTATATCTTTCAAATTATGGAGCAAATTGACACCTAACAAGATGAACCTGCGTTCTTGTAATAAGGGAGGTCTTGGTTTGGGCTCTTATTTAACCAGCCCATGTATTAGAGTGGTACCCCTGAGTCATTGGAACAACCTGATTTCAAAAATACTAATCTCATAATGTGCAATGAATGGTTCACTTATAACTGTCCTATTTTAATTTTGCATTGTTCTTTACAAGCAAATGTTCAGCCAGGAAATTGAAGACAGAAAACCTTCATTTGGTCATTGTAATAGGAGGGTTTCTCAGAGAAGAGGATAAAATACAAGGCAACACTGGAAGAAATTAGATTCACACTTGGGACCTCATGGTATGTGGAACAAGTGATGAAACAGAGCTGACCTGGTACTATTGGTAATGTACATGACAACCATCCTACGGTTGGATACAGTTCTAGGTCAGGGGTGGGGAAGCTCCAGCCTGCGGGTCATAATATGGCTTACAAAGACCGTTCCTCCGGCCCCAGGCAGATTCCAAGGAGACTGTGGTGATCAAGACAGCAGCCACACTTTGTGGCTGGCAGCCATTTAAACCAGTGTGTGCCCTGTGTACATAGCTTTCAGTACTGAATGCTAAGTACACAGCATTGAAGAATCCCATCCTCACACAGACCAGTTCTTGCATGGGGATGGTGTGTAGGTGGAGTTAGCATGCTATGTGCTCAGTCTCAACCCACAGATGAAGAGTAGCAACAGTGGTGTATGTGCTCACCCCAGCAAAGTATATGCCGTTCCCCAGCCCATGCACCCCCCTGCAGCCGATATTCCCCCACTCCAGCATCCCTTGTGCCCCCACCCCAGCAGCCCATGTGCTCTCAGCAGCCTATGTGCTAATTTGCAGCCCATGTGCCCCCACCACAGCAGCCCATTCACCCCCAGCAGCCTATGTGCCCCCTGCAGCCAATGGGTCTGTCAGCAGCCCATGTGCTTCCACCACAGCAGCCCATGTTCTCACAGCAGCCTATGCATCCACCTGCAAACTATGTGCCCCCCAGCAGCCCATGTGCCTTCCAGCAGCTTATGGGCCTCTCCAGCAGCCTATGTTCCCTCCCCAACAGCCTATGTGCCCCCAGCAGCCTAGTTGCCCTCCAGCAACCTTTGGGCCTCCCAAGCAGCCTATGTTCCCTCCACAGCAGCCTACATGCTCCCTAAGCAGCCTATGCACCCCCCAGCATTGTATGTGCCCTCCCCAGCAGCCTATGTGCTCCCAGCAGCATTTTTGTCCCCCAGTATCCTATGTGCCCCCAGCAGTGTATGTGTCTGCCCCAGCAGTGTATGTGCACCCATCCCACCAGTTTATGTGCCCCCATCCCAGCAACCTGTGCCCCACCCCAGCAGTGTATTTGCCTCCCCACAATCTATGTGCCCTATCACAGTATATGTGCCCCCACCCCAGCAGTGTATGTGCCCTCATCCCAGCACTGTTATGTGCCTCCTCCCGCAGTGGTGAAGGTGGGTAGAAATTCCCAAATGGCCCCCAGCAGAAAAAATGTTCCCTACCCCTGGTGTAGGTGATCTCAGAGTGTTAAACTCTTCTTTTGAAGACAACTGGAGTCTTATTGTGATATTTAGTTAATCAGTTTGCTGAGCATCAATTTTTTAGAGAAATTTGTCAAATCTGGCAAATTCAAATTCCAAAAGATTCAATAATCTAAAAATAAATAAAACATTTTTGTAGTAGAGTTTCATTTCTCCAATGTGTAATCTGTTCTATTATTCCATAAAGGTTTTTCCTGCCCTGATAAACTAATTTTTGCCGAGGTATGGTGTAATATTTCCTTCTGTCTTCTCTGTTGGTGCTTACTCATTGATATGGTCACAATGCTTTCTATAAAATTAAAAAGACTGGTGATGACACCAACCTTCATTAGAGGATCGCACCTTTGTTTTAAATCTTCCATTATTTTTTACTACATCAAGAAATTAGCAAATTAAGAATAAATATATATACCGTACATACTCGAGTATACGTCAACCCGAGTATAAGCCAATGTCCCTAATTTTACCCCAAAAACTGGGGAAACCTATTGACTCAAGTATAAGCCTAGGGTGGGAAATACAGCAGACCCCCATCCTGGTATATAACCCTTCATCAATGATATATAAAGGCCGCATCACTGATATATAGCAGTCATCACTGTATACAGCCCCTCATTACTGGAATATAGCGCCCCCATCATGGTAAATGGCCCCTCATCCTGGTATATACCTCCCTCACTGTACATATTCCCCCATCACTGATATAAAGTGCCCCAATCACTGATATATAAACTCCCAGCCTGGTATATAGCCCCATCACTGTACATAGCCCCCATCACTGATATATAGCCCCCAATCACTGAAATATCACCCCCATTACTGGTATATGGCCCCCCATTCTGGAAAATACTGGTATATAGCCCCCATCACTGGTATATAAGCCCCCCATCACTGGTATATATACTGGTGTTCAAAAGTCCTGCATAGGCATAGGATAAATTGATTTTTCAAGTTTTAAACATTTTCTGTCGAATATCTTCGATGCTAATATGACATATTATATATGGTTTTGTTCAGAATATAATTTTGCATTCTCTCCCTGTAATACTTTTAGCTTTTGAAGCAGTTTTGCCTGAAATTATTGCAACAATATGGGAATTGAAAGCACAACTAAATATGGTACAGCTTCAGATCCAAAATTAGCCAATCACGGATGAGGTTCTTGTGATCAATCATAACCTGGATATGGCAGCTAATCACTTTCCATTACATTGCATCACATCTGCTGCTTTGTTTGTTTGTTTTATCTGTTGGTCTATCTAGTGAATCATACTGTAGAGCTTTATGATGGGAGCCTTCAGAATTTTGTCTGCGGAGGATCGTGTGTGAGTTGTGGTGCTACATGAAGAGGGTTATACTGGCCCCAGATCGCAAGGAAGGTCGGCTGTAATCAGAGTACAGACGTAAGAATTTTGCAGAAACATAAGCAGCTTGGAATTACCCAGGACAGGCCCAGATCTGGTCAGCCCAGAAAGTCAACTAAAAGGGAGGATATAGTACTGATAAGAACATCCCTTGCCAATCGAAAGCTCACTTCTCCTCAGCTTCTGCGAGAATGGCAAGAAAAGTGCAATATTGAGGTAGCAACATCAACTGTTAGGAAGAGATGTTTGGAAGCAGGATTGAGAGGATGCAAGGCCCGAAAGAAGCCATTGATGACAGCCATACAAAGACAAAGGCGAAAACTGTGGGCATTGAAATATTCAAAATGGAGGAAGGAGGAGCGGGAAAAAGTGCTATTTAGTGATGAAAGCACTTTTTGCATTTTAGGAAATGATGGCAAGTCTTATGTGAGAAGGTTTCCACATGAAGAGTACAAGCCAGAGTGTTTGAGCTTCTCTGTGAAACATCCGATGAAAGTAATGGTGTGGGGCTGTATGGCAGCCAATGGTGTTGGAAGGCTTGATATTGTGGAGGGTATGGTTAATGCAAAAAAATACATAGACATCCTTAATAAGAAAATGCTGCCTTCTGCTCAACACCTGTTTTCAGGGAATTTATATCTTCCCGGATGATAATGCTCCTTGTCACAGAGCTAAGACAGTAACGGAATGGAAAAAAAAAGAACAAGGTGGCTACTATTGACTGGCCAGCCCAGTCCCCGGACCTCAATCCAATTGAAAATTTGTGGCACAAGGTATCAATACAGATATCTAAAAAACAGTCAAGGACCAAGAGAGAGTTGATTGAGGCTTTGATACAGGCCTGTAACCACATCATCACTCGTGAACATCTGCAGAAGCTTGTTCACTCAATGCCACAGAGATGCACGTTGGTGCTCAAGAGCAAAGGCTGGCCAATAAAGTATTAGAAGCTAAAGATGCACTCAAAAGGCCCTTTTCAGGACTCTGAATTAAATAAAAAATAATAAATCTTAAAAAGTTAAATTTAAGTCTGTGTGAACTTGCATTGGAAGTTAATGAACTTAAAAACCTGTGAAACATTCTACACACTGTACAGGTGTAGGTATGGTTATGCTGTAAAAAAAATTATCAAAAATGCGCATACCATAACAATTTATACACTTGGGACATTCAAAAATGAGTATGGCATACAATGAGGGATTACAAAAACATATATGTTCCACGTCATCACTACTCCACCTGTCACATGATATCAGCACAAGCAGTAAGACAGGAGGATGCACTGGTGACATAGCAACGGAGGGTGAGAGATTAATGGTTTATTATTTTATGGCGTGCAGCAGCATGAAGGCATATACTGTGATGATAGGTGGGTGAGTATACATAGTGCAATGTAATATGCACCGCTCCCCCTGTCGCTGATGGACGAAGGGATGCAGTGCATATTGCATTGCATTAATCAGCGGGCCCACATGACCTTCCCACACCTACTGCAGCCTCCCCGCGCCTTCTCCAGCACCCGATCACCCCCCTCACTGAGCCTTTACACTGACTCCAGTATAAGCCAAGGGGAAAGCGTGCTGAAAAACTCGGCTTATACTCGCGTATATACGATATATATACATATATATATATATATATATATTTTTTTTTTTTTTTAAGACACCATAAAAATATGGGTTAATTTTCTGTGAAAAGTAGTGAAATGAGATGAGATGCAGCCTGACTGTATCTTGGTTTCATAGCAACAGTGTGTTTCTGTACTAATCTGTCTCAGCGGTGACAAAGCTTTTTTTTTTTAAATGCATCAAGTTTTAGTTTTTTCTCAGACATATTAGCAGCAATGGTCCTACAGACACAGTTTATAGATATGCTCATCAAAACTGGATATTGTTATTATACTACACACAGAAGAGGATTATGTACCGTATATACTCGTGTATAAGCCGAGTTTTTCAGCCCAAAAATTGGGCTGAAAAGTCCCCCCCTTGGCTTATACACGGGTCATACGGTGTGCTGTGGGGGGGGGGGGCCGTGACCGGGGGCTGGAGGAGGCAGGAGGGGCCGCGGTGACCGCAGGCGGTCACGTGGGGCCGCCTCATTAGTGCAATGAATATGCACGGCATCCCCCCATCCATCAGCGGCGGGGGTATGCCGTGCATATTACACTACACAGCCCCCCTCCTTAATATGGGTCCCCCAGTAGTAATAAACAGCCCCCCCTCCTTATCATGTCCCCCCCAGGCTGCGGCAGCTGTCAAAATAACAAACACTTTATACACCACCTTCCGGCGCAGCTCCTCCGCTCCTCCGGTCCTCCGCTCCTCCACTCGCCGGCTTCTTCTTCCTTGTTGTGCCGGTGTCATGTGACCGGGCGCAGGAGATGACGTCATTCCCTGAGGAAGACGCCGGGTTGTGGCGTTGAAACGCGTTGGAATAAAGAGGATGAAAGGTTGTTGGGCTCTTTGGTGAGTTTTTAATCCAGAAGCAGCGCGGACCGTGGCACACCATCACTCCCATCATTTCTCTTGGAACATACCACGATCCAGTGGTAGGTGGAGGTCCTGCAGCAGCTTGGAACATTGATTCCTAAACGCAGTTAAACCAGTTGTGGGGACCACAACTGGATCAGGTGAGCGGCCACACAGCACCACCGTTTACATACTAGTGTCACTAGTGATAGGGCACTATTGCGCCTCTTGTCCCCTCCCTTTATATTTTGCAGTAATACCATTAGGATTTTCTTTGAGGACAATTTTCTGTATTTTATTCTGTGTATTATATGTCTCTCTGACGGAGCTCTGGAGTCATCTCCCCAATCCCAAATCTCCACAAAAAGTATATATCATGTAATGTTTGGGCTCCAATACTGGCTAGGAGTCGTCAATGGCATCATACCTACATTTCTTCATGTGGTCATTGCTGTTTAATCACTTAAAATGTTGACATTAGCATTAAACTAGTGTGATTATTTGGTGCAACCATTTTAGTTCCCATTGCCATCCTAGCAGAGGTGGACATATCATAGGTGCCTCCTTTACAGCTGCACAGGAGCCCAAGAATTAAGGAGAATCTGTCAGCAGTAGGGTTAAGCAAGTGTATTCATTACTATTCGCAACTCGCACAGATAGTGTAGTATTTGCGATATTAGTTACTCGTCGAGTATTGCTGGTGCTCATGGATGATGTGTCAATGGTTATCGATCTAACACATACTGCCAGCTCCCTTCATTACACAATTGGATCTGGCATCTCAATGAGAGCAGACTGTATGTTAGGGTCTCTCTGAGGGGACACAGCAAGGTGTTTTATGCAGTAGAATCGCAGAAAAGCCCATCCTTCCAACCTGCCCCTGAAAGACTCGTTTTATGGCTGGAAATGTGTGGGTGGAGCCTAACATTAAACTCGCTTTTCGCACAAACATGTGAGTATTAAACACTATTCGCTACGAATCTCCTGAAGCCGAGTATTTCACTATTCGTTCATCACTAGTCGGCAGATTTATGCTATGTAAGCTGGGGACAACATACTGTAAAGGTACCGTTACACACAGAGATATCTGTGCAGACATTGCTTGAAACTCACTGGTTGCAGTGAAATCATGGACACATTGTTCTATTTTGTTGCCGTGTACAAATGGAACAATGTGTCCAGGATTTCACTGCAACCAGTGAGTTGCAAGCAATGTCTGCACAGATATCTCTGTGTGTAATGGTACCTTAAAGGTACCTTTACACACCGCTACGGAAGGTTAGAAACCACCAGGTGTCTCACATGCATGAGCACATTTCAACAGTTCCTAACGGTACCTGATACTGCATTTACACGCCGCTACAAGGTGCTCCACAGTAGGTTTTTTCTATCCCTGAAAGCACCGACGGGTGCCGCAGGTTACCTTCTGTAGAGCACCTTCCCTGATTTACACGCCGCTACCACAGGGGAATATGGGCGGACCTGGGGCAGCAGGGACAACACATAGGCGTGCCAGAGTTGTGGATTACGAGACGCTCGTACGGTGATTGGACAATGCAATAGCATCATGATTGGCCCTCCAGTGCAGGAAGGATGGCTAATACATGATGCTATTGCAATTGTGTAGTGTGACTGGTCAGCTCCTTAAATATGCCGCCCTATGCAGGGACAACCAATCGTAACGCAGGATCTTCCACCAATGATCGCTGAAGGGGGGCGGTATCCTGGAGGCTGTGTCACGCCCCAGGGAGTTCACTAGGTGATGAAAATACCTTCCTGTTCCTCGCCTCTACCATAGGGTTTAAACCTACCTGTTTTTGAGCACGGCTGAAAGACAGGTGTTGACTAGTGATGAGCGAGTACAAAAATGCTCGGGTGCTCGAAGCTCGGGCCGAGCATCCCGAGATACTCGTGTACTCGGCCCGAGTAACGAGCCCAATGTTATCCTATGGGAGACACGAGTATTTTTATGAAATGACTGCCGGCTGCCTGGAAAAACCCTAAAAATGTCACAAAAGTCTCAGAAGAGTGCTGAAATGACATGGCAACACCATGGGGAAGACCCCTGGAAGCATTTCTCACTCAAAAGTCACAGCTGTGAACAATGTTGTCCGAGTTTCACGCCAATTTTACGGAGTGTCCAGAAAACCTTCCAAAATGACACCAAAATGAATATTTAGGGTGGAAATGTTAAGGGCACATACCCAATAGTGAGATACAGCTGGTGTATGTCATTTTTTGTGATTACATAAAAGATTTTACGTGAAAACATTGTGCGACACTCCGATGACCCTGACAAGAGACGTACATGAAGCCCTGTCTAGAAATAAAGTGCCCATTTTGAGGAACTAGGTCTATTGTAGTATCTTCCATTGCAAGGGCAGTCAAAAATTGGGAGGTTCACCAATGCCCCTGGATACAGACATGTAGTAGGGCCTGTAACCCTCAAGTGGGTGTATTTTAGTATAGCCCTTTGGTCAGGGCAGCCAAAAATTGGGAGGTTCAACAATGACCCATGCTTACAGACATGTAGTAGGGCCTGTAACCCTCAAGTGGGTGTATTGTAGTATTGCCCTTTGGCCAGGGCAGCCAAAAATTGGGAGGTTCAACAATGACCCATGCATTCAGACATGTAGTAGGGCCTGTAACCCTCAAGTGGGTGTATTGTAGTATAGCCCTTTGGTCAGGGCAGACAAAAATTGGGAGGTTCAACAATGACCCATGCATTCAGACATGTAGTAGGGCCTGTAACCCTCAAGTGGGTGTATTTTAGCCTAGGCCTTTGGCCAGGGCAGCCAAAAATTGGGAGGTTCAACAATGACCCATACATTCAGACATGTAGTAGGGCCTGTAACCATCAAGTGGGTGTATTGTAGTATAGCCCTTTGGTCAGGGCAGCCAAAAATTTGGAGGTTCAACAATGACCCATGCTTACAGACATGTAGTAGGGCCTGTAAACCTCAAGTGGGTGTATTGTAGTATAGCCCTTTTGTCAGGGCAGACAAAAATTGGGAGGTTCAACAATGACCCATGCATTCAGACATGTAGTAGGGCCTGTAACCCTCAAGTGGGTGTATTTTAGCCTAGGCCTTTGGCCAGGGCAGCCAAAAATTGGGAGGTTCAACAATGACCCATGCTTACAGACATGTAGTAGGGCCTGTAAACCTCAAGTGGGTGTATTGTAGTATAGCCCTTTTGTCAGGGCAGCCAAAATTGGGAGGTTCAACAATGACCCATGCATTCAGACGTGTAGTAGGGCCTGTAACCCTCAAGTGGGTGTATTGTAGTATAGCCCTTTGGTCAGGGCAGCCAAAAATTGTGAGGCTCCTCTTTGTCCCTGGATGGAGACGTGCAGGAGGGCCTGTTAAGAAGAACTTGGTGTATTGTAGTATAGCCCTTTTGTCAGGGCAGCCAAAAATTGGGAGGTTCAACAATGACCCATGCATTCAGACATGTAGTAGGGCCTGTAACCCTCAAGTGGGTGTATTTTAGCCTAGGCCTTTGGCCAGGGCAGCCAAAAATTGGGAGGTTCAACAATGACCCATACATTCAGACATGTAGTAGGGCCTGTAACCATCAAGTGGGTGTATTGTAGTATAGCCCTTTGGTCAGGGCAGCCAAAAATTTGGAGGTTCAACAATGACCCATGCTTACAGACATGTAGTAGGGCCTGTAAACCTCAAGTGGGTGTATTGTAGTATAGCCCTTTTGTCAGGGCAGACAAAAATTGGGAGGTTCAACAATGACCCATGCATTCAGACATGTAGTAGGGCCTGTAACCCTCAAGTGGGTGTATTTTAGCCTAGGCCTTTGGCCAGGGCAGCCAAAAATTGGGAGGTTCAACAATGACCCATGCTTACAGACATGTAGTAGGGCCTGTAAACCTCAAGTGGGTGTATTGTAGTATAGCCCTTTGGTCAGGGCAGCCAAAAATTGTGAGGCTCCTCTTTGTCCCTGGATGGAGACGTGCAGGAGGGCCTGTTAAGAAGAACTTGGTGTATTGTAGTATAGCCCTTTTGTCAGGGCAGCCAAAAATTGGGAGGTTCAACAATGACCCATACATTCAGACATGTAGTAGGGCCTGTAACCATCAAGTGGGTGTATTGTAGTATAGCCCTTTGGTCAGGGCAGCCAAAAATTTGGAGGTTCAACAATGACCCATGCTTACAGACATTTAGTAGGGCCTGTAAACCTCAAGTGGGTGTATTGTAGTATAGCCCTTTGGTCAGGGCAGCCAAAAATTGGGAGGTTCAACAATGACCCATGCTTACAGACATGTAGTAGGGCCTGTAAACCTCAAGTGGGTGTATTGTAGTATAGCCCTTTTGTCAGGGCAGCCAAAAATTGGGAGGTTCAACAATGACCCATGCATTCAGACATGTAGTAGGGCCTGTAACCCTCAAGTGGGTGTATTGTAGTATAGCCCTTTGGTCAGGGCAGCCAAAAATTGGTAGGCTCCTCATTGTCCCTGGATAGAGACGTGCAGGAGGGCCTGTAAACAAGAACTGGGTGTATTATAGTATAGCCCTTTGGCCAGGGCAGCCAAAAATTGGGAGGTTCAACAATGACCCATGCATTCAGACATGTAGTAGGGCCTGTAACCCTCAAGTGGGTGTATTGTAGTATAGCCCTTTTGTCAGGGCAGACAAAAATTGGGAGGTTCAACAATGACCCATGCATTCAGACATGTAGTAGGGCCTGTAACCCTCAAGTGGGTGTATTTTAGCCTAGGCCTTTGGCCAGGGCAGCCAAAAATTGGGAGGTTCAACAATGACCCATGCTTACAGACATGTAGTAGGGCCTGTAAACCTCAAGTGGGTGTATTGTAGTATAGCCCTTTGGTCAGGGCAGCCAAAAATTGGGAGGTTCAACAATGACCCATGCTTACAGACATGTAGTAGGGCCTGTAAACCTCAAGTGGGTGTATTGTAGTATAGCCCTTTTGTCAGGGCAGCCAAAAATTGGGAGGTTCAACAATGACCCATGCTTACAGACATGTAGTAGGGCCTGTAAACCTCAAGTGGGTGTATTGTAGTATAGCCCTTTTGTCAGGGCAGCCAAAAATTGGGAGGTTCAACAATGACCCATGCATTCAGACATGTAGTAGGGCCTGTAACCCTCAAGTGGGTGTATTGTAGTATAGCCCTTTGGTCAGGGCAGCCAAAAATTGTGAGGCTCCTCTTTGTCCCTGGATGGAGACGTGCAGGAGGGCCTGTTAAGAAGAACTGGGTGTATTGTAGTATAGCCCTTTTGTCAGGGCAGCCAAAAATTTGGAGGTTCAACAATGACCCATGCATTCAGACATGTAGTAGGGCCTGTAACCCTCAAGTGGGTGTATTTTAGCCTAGGCCTTTGGCCAGGGCAGCCAAAAATTGGGAGGTTCAACAATGACCCATACATTCAGACATGTAGTAGGGCCTGTAAACCTCAAGTGGGTGTATTGTAGTATAGCCCTTTTGTCAGGGCAGCCAAAAATTGGGAGGTTCAACAATGACCCATGCATTCAGACATGTAGTAGGGCCTGTAACCCTCAAGTGGGTGTATTGTAGTATAGCCCTTTTGTCAGGGCAGACAAAAATTGGGAGGTTCAACAATGACCCATGCATTCAGACATGTAGTAGGGCCTGTAACCCTCAAGTGGGTGTATTTTAGCCTAGGCCTTTGGCCAGGGCAGCCAAAAATTGGGAGGTTCAACAATGACCCATGCTTACAGACATGTAGTAGGGCCTGTAAACCTCAAGTGGGTGTATTGTAGTATAGCCCTTTTGTCAGGGCAGCCAAAAATTGGGAGGTTCAACAATAACCCATGCATTCAGGCATGTAGTAGGGCCTGTAACCCTCAAGTGGGTGTATTGTAGTATAGCCCTTTGGTCAGGGCAGCCAAAAATTGGTAGGCTCCTCATTGTCCCTGCATAGAGACGTGCAGGAGGGCCTGTAAACAAGAACTGGGTGTATTATAGTATAGCCCTTTGGCCAGGGCAGCCAAAAATTGGGAGGTTCAACAATGACCCATGCATTCAGACATGTAGTAGGGCCTGTAACCCTCAAGTGGGTGTATTGTAGTATAGCCCTTTTGTCAGGGCAGCCAAAAATTGGGAGGTTCAACAATGACCCATGCATTCAGACATGTAGTAGGGCCTGTAACCCTCAAGTGGGTGTATTTTAGAATAGCCCTTTGGTCAGGGCAGCCAAAAATTGGGAGGCTCCTCTTTGTCCCTGGATAGAGACGTGCTGGAGGGCCTCAAAACATTTTTCACATAGAAAAGATGCGGGTATCCTGTCTTTGTAATGCCCATTCAAAAAGAATGGGCGTAAAAATTTACCACTGTGGGTATACCTGAAACTACAGCCAAACTATTGTAACGGTCATCATGGTGCCACATGAGGAGAAGGAGGAGCAGTCCAGCGATTAGCCAAGGAATAGGAAGACAACGTGGTGGATGATCCAGTAGCTTACCCAACCTGGCAGGAGTATATGCAGAGCGAGGACAGCAGTGCACAGGGGGAGGGAGGCATAGCATCCCAACAGGCAGTACGAAGCAGGGTCGGGTACGCAGGCATAAGGCAGGCAACCGTTCCCCGGAACAACAACACGACACAAGGTGCCTGTGCAAATGTTAGGTCTTACCGAGTCTGGCAGTATTTTCAGTTGGCTCCAGATGACTCTAAAAAGGCCATTTGCAACACCTGCCATGCCAGCATCAGCAGGGGTACGAAAAGTAGCAGCCTGCCCACCACTAGCATGATCAGGCACATGTCAGCCAAGCACACGACTTTGTGGAAACTACAACAGAGTCGAGAAGCGGTGCTTGCTGATGTCACTGCTACGTCTTTGCCTGTTGTGCGTGCGAGCCAATCCCCTGTCCAAGCTGGCCGCGAACAAGCCTCCGTCCCTGCACCTGAAGTTGCCCACGTCCAAATTACACCACCATCAAGCACGTCCTTTTCCCAGCGCAGTGTTCAATTATCCATTCAGCAAACATTTTAACGCAGGCGCAAATACGCTGCCAACGCCCCACATGCCACAGTCCTGAATGATCACATTTCGCAACTCATTGCGCTACAAATGTTGCCTTTCCGGCTGGTGTAGACGGAAGCATTCCGCGACCTGATGCCGGCTGCTGTCCCACGTTACTCGGTCCCCAGCCGCCACTATTTCTCCAGATGTGCCGTCCCCGCATTGCATAACCACGTGTCCAACAGCATCACACGTGCCCTGAACAACGCTTGTTTCAGCCAAAGTCCACCTAATAATAATAATAATAATAATACAGCTTTATTTATATAGCGCCAACATATTACGCAGCGCTTTACAATGTAGGGTTAGAGTACAGAAAATATAATACAGTAAGTAATTACAGTACAGAACAAATACAGTAGAATAATTGGATACAAAACAATAGGCATAGAATCAATGTAAAAAAGAAAATACAAAAAATAAAGCAAGAAATGAAGGTGATCCTGCTCAAAAGAGCTTACAATCTACAACGGGATAGGGGTTGCACAAGGTACAGGGGCTTATTGCACGGATGGTACAGGCATCTTGAGGAAATGGGGCATAGAACTAAGCTTACATGGATGGTCATTATACAGTCTGTGTAGACCTTTTTGGTTTGGTGGAGTTTGTAGAAGAGTAATGTCCAGAGGGATAGCCCACTATCTACAGTACAAAGGACTTCTATAAGGGAGTATGATAGGCCGCCTTAAAAAGATGCTTTTTTAGGGATCGTCTGAAGCCATGCAAGTTGTGGATAGTCCTGATTTCTTTTGGTAAAGCATTCCAGAGGTTTGGTGCAGCTCTGGAGAAGTCTTGGAGCCGGTACTGGGAGGATCGGATTATTACCGATGTCAGTCGAAGGTCATTTGAGGAACGTAGAGGGCGAGTGGGGTGATAGACAGAGATGAGGGAGGAGAGGTAGAGGGGTGCTGCACTGTGAATAGCTTTGTGGGTGATAAGAAGCAATTTGAATTGGATGCTGTAGTATACGGGCAGCCAGTGCAATGACTGGCACAGAGCAGAGGCATCTGAGTAACGATTGGCCAGATGGGTGATCCTGGCTGCTGCATTAAGGATGGACGGGAGAGGAGAAACTCTGGTGAGGGGGAGGCCGCTTAATAGAGAATTGCAATAGTCAAGGCTGTAATGGATTAGGGCCACGGTGAGGGTTTTTGTTGTTTACAGGGTGAGAAAGGGACGGACTCTGGAGATATTCTTCAAGTGTAAGTGACATGAGCGGACGAGACATTGTGTGTGGGAGGAGGAGAGATCGGTGTCAAACATAACACCCAGACAACGAGCCTGCTGCCTAGGCATTATCGTGGTGCCACAAACTGAGAGAGAGATGTCCGATTTAGGGAGGTTAGTGGATGGGTGGAGCAGAAGAAGTTCAGTTTTGGAAAGGTTTAGTTTCAAATAGAGAGTGGACATGATATTGGAAACTGGAGGTAGACAGTCATTGCTGTTCTTTAATACCGCAGGGGTAAGGTCAGGGGCTGAAGTGTATAACCACAGACACGTGGACAAGTGCTTGTGGGCAAGGCCGCTACATCTCCTTGACAAAACACTGGGTTAATATTGTGGAGGCTCTGACACAGTCTGATCGAGGGACGGAACACGTCCTTCCCACACCAAGGATAGCAGGCCCTACCTCTGTCAGGGTTTCACCGACACTCTACAGCTCCGGAATGTCATGCTCTTCAGCGTCTTCCTCCTCCTCCTGCTCATCCTCATCCACTGTACCCTCCACACCAGTCCCAAGCTGGAAGCACTGCAGCACTGCCTCTGCGAAGCGGCAACAGGCTGTGCTGAAGCTAGTCTGCATAGGTGACAAACCCCACAATGCAGAAGAGGTGTGGACAGCTCTGAAACAGCAGGCAGATCACTGGCTCACACCTCTGAACCTAAAGCCAGGAAAGGTCGTGTGTGACAATGGACGGAACTTGGTGGCAGCTTTGAGGCGAGGCCAGCTGACGCATGTTCCATGCGTGGCCCACGTGCTCAACCTGGTGTTTCAGAGGTTTCTAAAGTCATACCCAGAGCTGTCTGAACTGCTGGTAAAAGTTCGGCGTCTGTCTGCACATTTTCGCAAGTCACCTGCTGCTTCAGCCGACCTTTGCGGATTTCAGCGCCGTTAGCGTCTTACGGCCCACAGACTGGTGTGTGATGTCCCCACGCGTTGGAATTCTACTCTGCACATGTTGGTCAGGATATGTGAGCAGAAGAGGGCAGTTGTTGACTACCTGCATCACCTAAGCCGTCGGGAAAATGGTTCAAACTCCACACATAACACCTGAGGAGTGGAGATGGATGTCGGACCTATGTACCGTCCTCCAAAACTTTTAGGACTCCACCCAGATGGTGAGCTGTGATGACGCCATTATTAGCGTCACCATACCACTACTCTGCCTTCTAAAACGGTCTCTGCTGAAAAACAAAGAGGATGCATTGCAGGCCGAGCGCGATGACTTGGAGCAAGAAACAGTAGTGGGTGTGGGTGAAAACACAGAGTCCAGCCTCATCTCATCACAACGTGCAGTGGAGGACTATGACGGGGAGGAGGAGTATGAAGACATGGAGCAACTCTCTGGCCAAATTGAGGATATGACATGCACACCAGTGATACCCTCGATTCAGCGTGGCTGGGCAGAGGACAGGGGAGATGAGGAGGAGGAGGAGGAGGAGGAGGACAGCATGTTCAGTCATCGTGTTGGTCTGGATACTAAAGTGATGGGTGTTAAGAGTCTGGCGCACATGGCTGACTTTATGGTAAGCTGCCTGGCTCGTGACCCTCGCGTTCAGAACATCTTGGCCGACAATCAGTACTGGTTGGCAACACTGTTAGACCCACGGTACAAGGAGAAATTAATGTCTGTCATTCCTGAGGCGGAGAGGTCAGCCAAAACGCAGTAGTTCCAGAAGGCCATAGTCACGGAAGTAGGCTAATCATTCCCCTCACAAAACGCTAGCGGCATAGGTGAGGAATCGGTGGACAACCAAGGCGTTCGGCCGAGAGGGGCACAAGTCCAATCCGCCAAAGGTAGGGGAACAGTCTTTAGGAGGTGGGACAGTTTTCTTAGCCCCTCACGTACCACAGCCCCTGAGGTGCGGGGTAGTGCCACAAGAAATGCTAAGTTTGGTCAGATGCTGAAGGAGTACCTTGCCGATCGAACAACTGTACTGCGAGATTCCTCTGTGCCTTACAATTATTGGGTCTCCAAGCTGGACACGTGGCATGAATTGGCTCTCTACGCCTTGGAAGTCCTGGCCTGCACTGCCGCTAGCATTTTGTCATAGCGTGTTTTCAGAGCTGCAGGTGGAATCATTACTGATAAACGCAACCGCCTGTCAACTGAAAATGCTGACAGGCTGACTGAGATATAGATGAACAAGGGTTGGATTGGGCCAGACTTCACCACACCACCAACAAATGACAACTGAATTTAAATTTTGTAATGGGAATTTGCCATGTACCTCCACTGACCCATGGGTACACACTTCTGGATTTCCGAGTGTCCAAGTGTGGGATCAGTAATGTCCGTGGACGTGCACTCAGCCAGTTGGTAGGAAGGAGGATCAGGTTGGGAAATGTGCAGTGCAGTATCACGGCTATTGACAATTGACCGTGTGGAAGACAGGGTGTTTGTGGAGGTGCCAATCAGACTTGAAGCATTATCCGCTATCCAAGTAACAAGCTGTTGAAACTAGTGTTGGTTCAAGAGCGTAGTACTGCAGCGGGCCCCAACAATTTGGGACAGGACGTGTGAGCGAGTAGATGTGCCACTTTATTGTTGCGAAATTAGTGCTTGCACATGACCTCGGCCTCTGCCTGCACCACCATCACATTCACCTCCTTGTTCCTTGACAACGCCCTTGCGCATTTTGCTTGTATACTGCGACAACAGTCACAGGAGAGGATTTTAGTCCCTAACCTGTATCAAGGTATGACGTACACCAGTCTGGTGACTGTTCAGATCACAAGAGATTAGGATTTTAGTTCCCTAACCTGTATCAAGGTAATCAAGGTATGACGTACAACAGTCTGGTGACTTGAATGGTTTTAGGAGAGGATTTTATTCCCTAACCTGTATCAAGGTATGACGTACAACAGTCTGGTGACTTGAATGGTTTTAGGAGAGGATTTTAGTTCCCTAACCTGTATGAACGTATGACGTACAACAGTGTGGTGACTGTTGAGATGACAAGAGTTAGGATTTTAGTTCCCTAACCTGTATGAACGTATGACGTACAACAGTGTGGTGACTGTTGAGATGACAAGAGTTAGGATTTTAGTTCCCTAACCTGTATGAACGTATGACGTACAACAGTGTGGTGACTGTTGAGATGACAAGAGTTAGGATTTTAGTTCCCTAACCTGTATGAACGTATGACGTACAACAGTGTGGTGACTGTTGAGATGACAAGAGTTAGGATTTTAGTTCCCTAACCTGTATGAACGTATGACGTACAACAGTGTGGTGACTGTTGAGATGACAATAGTTAGGATTTTAGTTCCCTAACCTGTATGAACGTATGACGTACAACAGTGTGGTGACTGTTGAGATGACAAGAGTTAGGATTTTAGTTCCCTAACCTGTATGAACGTATGACGTACAACAGTGTGGTGACTGTTGAGATGACAAGAGTTAGGATTTTAGTTCCCTAACCTGTATGAACGTATGACGTACAACAGTGTGGTGACTGTTGAGATGACAAGAGTTAGGATTTTAGTTCCCTAACCTGTATGAACGTATGACGTACAACAGTGTGGTGACTGTTGAGATGACAATAGTTAGGATTTTAGTTCCCTAACCTGTATAACGTATGACGTACAACAGTGTGGTGACTGTTGAGATGACAAAGAGTTAGGATTTTAGTTCCCTAACCTGTATGAACGTATGACGTACAACAGTTGGTGACTGTTGAGATGACATAGTTAGGATTTTAGTTCCCTAACCTGTATAACGTATGACGTACAACAGTGTGGTGACTGTTGAGATGACAAGAGTTAGGATTTTAGTTCCCTAACCTGTATGAACGTATGATGTACAACAGTGTGGTGACTGTTGAGATGACAAGAGTTAGGATTTTAGTTCCCTAACCTGTATGAAGTATGACGTACAACAGTGTGGTGACTGTTGAGATGACAAGAGTTAGGATTTTAGTTCCCTAACCTGTATGAACAGTATGACGTACAACAGTGTGGTGACTGTTGAGAATGACAAGAGTTAGGATTTTAGTTCCCTAACCTGTATGAACGTATGACGTACAACAGTGTGGTGACTTTGAGATGACAAGAGTTAGGATTTTAGTTCCCTAACCTGTATGAACGTATGACGTACAACAGTGTGGTGACTGTTGAGATGACAATAGTTAGGATTTTAGTTCCCTAACCTGTATGAACGTATGACGTACAACAGTGTGGTGACTGTTGAGATGACAAGAGTTAGGATTTTAGTTCCCTAACCTGTATGAACGTATGACGTACAACAGTGTGGTGACTGTTGAGATGACAAGAGTTAGGATTTTAGTTCCCTAACCTGTATGAACGTATGACGTACAACAGTGTGGTGACTGTTGAGATGACAAGAGTTAGGATTTTAGTTCCCTAACCTGTATGAACGTATGACGTACAACAGTGTGGTGACTTTTGAGATGACAAGAGTTAGGATTTTAGTTCCCTAACCTGTATGAACGTATGAAGTACAACAGTGTGGTGACTGTTGAGATGACAATAGTTAGGATTTTAGTTCCCTAACCTGTATGAACGTATGACGTACAACAGTGTGGTGACTGTTGAGATGACAAGAGTTAGGATTTTAGTTCCCTAACCTGTATGAACGTATGACGTACAACAGTGTGGTGACTGTTGAGATGACAAGAGTTAGGATTTTAGTTCCCTAACCTGTATCAAGGTATGACGTACACCAGTCTGGTGACTGTTCAGATCACAAGAGATTAGGATTTTAGTTCCCTAACCTGTATCAAGGTAATCAAGGTATGACGTACAACAGTCTGGTGACTTGAATGGTTTTAGGAGAGGATTTTATTCCCTAACCTGTATCAAGGTATGACGTACAACAGTCTGGTGATTTGAATGGTTTTAGGAGAGGATTTTAGTTCCCTAACCTGTATGAACGTATGACGTACAACAGTGTGGTGACTGTTGAGATGACAAGAGTTAGGATTTTAGTTCCCTAACCTGTATGAACGTATGACGTACAACAGTGTGGTGACTGTTGAGATGACAAGAGTTAGGATTTTAGTTCCCTAACCTGTATGAACGTATGACGTACAACAGTGTGGTGACTGTTGAGATGACAAGAGTTAGGATTTTAGTTCCCTAACCTGTATGAACGTATGACGTACAACAGTGTGGTGACTGTTGAGATGACAAGAGTTAGGATTTTAGTTCCCTAACCTGTATTAAGGTACTACGTACACCTGTCTGGTGACTGTAATGGTTTGAAGAGAGGATTTTAGTCCCTAACCTGTATTAAGGCAGTACGTACACCTGTCTGGTGACTGTTTTGATGACAAGAGTTAGGATTTTAGTTCCCTAACCTGTATTAAGGTAGTACGTACACCTGTCTGGTGACTGTAATGGTTTAAACAGAGGATTTTAGTCCCTAACCTGTATTAAGGTAGTACGTACACCTGTCTGGTGACTGTTTTGATGACAAGAGTTAGGATTTTAGTTCCCTAACCTGTATTAAGGTACTACGTACACCTGTCTGGTGACTGTAATGGTTTGAAGAGAGGATTTTAGTCCCTAACCTGTATTAAGGTAGTACGTACACCTGTCTGGTGACTGTAATGGTTTGAAGAGAGGATTTTAGTCCCTAACCTGTATTAAGGTAGTACGTACACCTGTCTGGTGACTGTGTTGATGACAAGAGTTAGGATTTTAGTTCCCTAACCTGTATTAAGGTAGTACGTACACCTGTCTGGTGACTGTAATGGTTCAAGAGAGGATTTTAGTCCCTAACCTGTATTAAGGTAGTACGTACACCTGTCTGGTGACTGTTTTGATGACAAGAGTTAGGATTTTAGTTCCCTAACCTGTATTAAGGTAGTACGTACACCTGTCTGGTGACTGTAATGGTTTGAAGAGAGGATTTAAGTCCCTAACCTGTATTAAGGTACTAAGTACAAGAGTGTGGTGACTCTAATGCTCACAGAAAAGCTTGGATTTCAATCTGTATCACCCTGCCTATATCCTCCTAGATTAGTCCTGAGAAGGACTGTTCTGGTCACTGGAAATCTTGGACTCCGATCTGGATCACCCTGCCTATGTCCTCCTAGATTAGTCCTGAGAAGGACTGTTGTGGTCAGCAGCAGCAGTTTGCAGCCCTGATCCGGATCTACCTATGAGGGCCGCAAATCTGTCCCTAATCAGCAGCAGACACTCTTCCTACACTCACTGTCTGGAAGGCTGTGTGCCGAGCACAGCGCGCCGGGACTTATAAAGGCTCGGTGACGCTGTGCAGGCCGGCCAATCACTGCTATACCACAACCAACAGGGCTGTGGCATTGCAGTGGTCTGTCAGCCAATCCCTGCACGTGGGCTGGCTCTCAAAAGAGCGCCAACATGGAGAGATGACGACCACGAGCACAGCACGAGTATCGCGAGATTACTCGGTGCTCGGCGAGTCGCCCGAGTACAGTGATACTCGTGCGAGTAACAAGTAGTGCCGAGCATGTTCGCTCAACACTAGTGTTGACCGGTGGCAACAACCTGAATTACACGCCGCTACCTCGCGGTGTTTTGACGGTACAAGATACAATTGTCTCCGACACCCGGTGGTTTCTAACCTTCCGTTGCGGCGTGTAAAGGTACCTTACGGATCAAAAAAAAAAATCAACAATGCCTCTCCTATCAGGCTTTGTACTATTGTTTACTTAAATGCTTTATCACCTGGTGTTTTAGCAATATAAAGGTACCATTACACACAGAGATATATTGCTTGCAATTTACTGGTTGCAGTGAAATCATGGACAAATTTTCCACTTGTACACGGCAACAAAATGGAACAATGTGTCTATGAATTCAAGCAATATATCTCTGTGTGTAAGGGCCCCTTTACACGCCACCACTGAAAGGTAGCAACTGCCTGGCATTGGGGATATTTGTGCCTGTTGCCATGAAATTGTTACGAAATGGCGGCGTGTAGATAGGGAAATTCCTCCCGGTGTCCTGCAGTTGACTCAGATACCTGTTGCTGAGCAGTCCTCAAAAGCCGAAGGCAACACAAAGGCACAATTGCCATGGTAGTGGCGTCTAAACGGGGCACAGGCATGGATGTTGCATCGCCTAGTGATTTCACAGGGGCGTGCCACAGCGTCATGGATACCACGTCTCATCAGTGATCATTGGTGGGGGCTACTGTGTAACGATTGGCTGTTTCTTCTCAAGGCGCCATATTTAAAGAGCTGTCCATTCACACTGCACAATTACAATGGTGTCATGTGATAGCCAGCCTTCCTGCGCAGGCTGGCCTATCATGACGCTATTGTGTTGTCCAATCAGCGTATTAGCGTCACGGAATACACAACTCTGTCACGCCTATGTACTTGCGGTGCGAAATATGTACGCCCATATTCCTTTGTGGTAGCGGCGTGTAAAGCAGGGAAGGTATTCAACAGGAAGTAAGCCGCAGGATCTGTTGGAACTTCCGGGGAACAAAGATACCTTCAGTTGACAACGCAATGGCTGCGTGTATATGCGGCATCAGCGATCGGTATCCACCGTTAAAAATGTGCGTGTGCACGTGCGGTGGATACCTATTGCTAAGCACAGTGGCGGCGTGTAAAGATACCTTAAGACTGCATTGACACTTGGCAACCAGACCTGCACCCTCCTATAATTGACACCCCATTGTCAATGCACAATCTCTATTGAGAGCCGAATTTAGGTGGGGGCAACTCTGTTAGATTGCTGCATCTAAATTCTTTGATTCAGCCAGTAATTTAAGTAATATGTTGTTTGATTCAGGGCTTCTTTGCCTACATTATGTTGCTATCAGGTAAGGTAAAAAACCTGCTGGCATATACATTTTAAGGGGGCCCACTTCCACCTCCAAACCAGGACGAATTCTAGATTCTGATGAGCCATTGGAAAGCAAAAGCCTATACAGTATATATTTTTTGCAAAGGGGCCCTTTTATTGCCCATATCTACTACTGCATCCTACTGTTGTGCCAATGATTTAACATGGTAGCCAGAGAAGGTTCTTATTGCAACCATCTTTGTATTACTATATAGCCCAAGCATAGGCTGAACTTCTTAGAACGTTCTACTATACAATGAAATATTAAGGTACAGTGTATATACTGTATCAGTATATAGTAAAAACAATCATTGTTTTAAGTTACCAAAAACTATTTAAAAATGAGTAAAAATTTCTAAAAATGTATATAACAGCGATATAGGAAAAAAGAAAAAGCGCAATAGAGTCTTATCTGGGATATCAGGGGAAGACCTAGGAGCTAGGTTGAGCTCACCTGGAGATTTTGTGTGAGACACAACTACTGTAAAAACCCTTGTATAAGTCAACTGGTGCAGCTCCACTATCATGGATACTTGGATGATAGCAGATTGGAGTGGAGCGGGTTTGTGCCGCTCTGCTGTTATAATAAATATGAAAGTGGTTTATTCTAGCCATTCTGAAGCAACCTCCTTCATCAGAAACATCACATTTAAATTAACATTAACCGGTTCCACTCTAATCTGCTAAACATTTATATAAAAATAATAATTTGAACCCCCACCCCTTTTCTAAATTTAAAAATAAGGAAATAAATAAAAAACTAATATACATATATGATATTGCCACATTCAGAAATGTCCAGTATATGAAAACATAAATTTAATGCACATGATAAGCACTAGTGATAAGCAAATCTACTTATCAATATTCATTACTCACTTGGATATTGGGGTATTTGGGCTACTCGGCACTAGCTGAGTACTTATGTGCTCACCTCATGAGATTCGAGTGACCCACCCAGCATGTTTGGCGCCTTATTTTCAGCCACTAAACAAACAAATAATGTCATAGCCATCTTTGTTGTGACTTTACAGTGATTGGCTGGACGCCTAGCGTCATACGTTTATGTAACCCCTGCCGCCGCCATCTTGCGTACATTGCATCCAGAAACAATGTAGTGTGAGCATAGGTAAATATCAGGGTGTAGGGAGAGTGTTTACACCCCCTAAATATGACACAACAGCTCTTTTAGGAGCTACATAGAGTATTAGATCATAATAGTGTAGGGAGAGTTTTTGAAGCAAGGACAGAGGATGTAGAGGGGCATTTAAGTACATGCATGTTAGATAAACAGCTCTTTTTACAGCTAAGTTTTCACCACACATTGCGTACTATTATATAAGAGAGTAGTTCCATTTTCTGTTCTGCCACCTTTAATTTTTGGGGTCACATATTGCTTGGCCTGTGCCAAAAATTCCAAAAAATTAACATAGTCCTAGTGAGCTATTTAAATACTTTCAAATTGAGTGTTCCATCTCCTCACAAGATGAATAGAGAGAGGTATGGCTGGCTGATGGTTGTTTTGATATTTTCTAACCTCTGCTTCCAAAATAAAGAGCAGACAGGACCAGTGCAGACTCAGCTTCCATGGATTCAAATGTTAAACTATAGCACCAGTTCAATTCAAGACTTGGTTTATGAAGCCCAGGCACAGTATGGTACTTATTAACAGTGAAATACTGTAACTCTCTCTGAAGACACTGACATCGTTGCTGCTGGTATGTGTCCTAGTCTCACAGCAACACAAGACAAAATATTCTGTTTATGGGGATATTTTTGCCTATAATATGCTGGTAATATTTTAAAGTTACAACCCGAGGTATAAAATTTTGCATGTATTAACCATAAAGTTGTAAAAATGTGATGTGGAGTATTTCTTAAACATATGTCTATTGTTAATTATTATGGATATGAACATTGTAAACTCAGGGGGTCCAGACTATGAATTAATGTGCTTAATATGTTGAAGGAATTGTCTCTTTATCTGTATGGTTATCTTCTACAGCACACCGCTTTTCTGTGAATGAGTTAACTGAACATCTGTTAGCAATATGGAACTGATTATGCTAAAAAGTGGATACCTTTATTAAGTGTGTTTTGTATTGTCTGTTTTATTCCGATGACTAAGGACACACGTCTGAAACGCGTCCTGCTAGGAAGCATTGTTTTTGATCCATTTGAATAAAGTATCCTACAGTATGGACTTGTGGCCCTGGACCATCCTTTCTTAGTCACCTAACAACAGACTCGTGGACAAGTTGTTGTGGACAGGGATGATACATTTTTGATGGCACACTGGGTGAACTCATTGGAGTGAACTTACAGTTTTTGTTTTCACATGTTTTATATCTGGATTTATAGCTTTGGTACTTATCTATATTTCTACATCTGATATTCGACTATATTGTATTATACAGTTGTTTCCAAACCTTTTTGTCTATAATATGTAGATTGTTTGTTTTTCCTTCCCTCTTTTTCCTCTGTACCCTTCTCCTTCCCTTCCCATGGTTATTTCAAAAACGTTTTCAATAAAAATATCTTGAAACAGACACTGCTACTAGCAAAGAAAGGATTGACTGGGCTAGCTGCAGTAAAAAATTGGCTGCTGAAGACAGGTGGTGTAGCTTTCTTCACAGCAGTGCTACACTACCTGCCCCAAAGGATTGCCTGAGCTAGATTTGGCCAGATGCTGTGAAAAACACTTGCACAGCACTGGCACACACTTGCCTAGCAAAAACTAATATGATCTGCTCTAATCTAGCACTCAAAAGGGATGAAATTAGAACTATTCCCTACTTCTATGAAGTAGCCCTCAAAAGGGCTGATATTCCAAGTCCAACTAGTCCCTACTCCCTACTTGTCTGAAGTAGCCCTCAAAAGAGCTGATATTCAAACTAGTCCCTACTCCCTAAACCTATCTATATAACTTGATATTCGCTCACTATCTGTCTAAGTGACACTTTATAGCGCCCACAGCAGCAGTAGCAGTGCCTGACTGACACACAACTGTAGCACTGATGTAATGGCGGCCATGGTGAAAATGGCTGGGTGTTATAGGGCAAGGACATGTAACATACACAGCCAATGACACATGTCCTTGCTTGTGTGCAAAAAATGCACTTTGCTGTGTGTGTGTGATTGGCTGACAGCCTGCACCACCCCACTGTATAAGCAATTAGGAGAAAAAAAATGGAGATCGGCATTATTTCAGCAGCACTGATCTAAACCCCGCCCTCCCACACACTATACTGAAGCTGGATATTAACATTCAATAATAGTATTAGGCTGTGGTCACATTTTTGCCTTCGGAACATTTTTGGGAAAAATGTTGTCATTTTTTTTCTAAGTCCAAAAAATGGTCCGTTAACGGATGGGGCACTTTCTGTGTCATTCCGTTTTTGAAGACCTCTTCCCAGGGTCCAAAAAATGTTGCTAGCAACGTTTTTGGGTGCTGGGAAAAAACGGACCATTTTTTGATAACATGGGGCCCTATGGAAAAATGGTCCGTTTTTTAAATGACACATTTTGGCACCATCCGTTAGCGGTCTGTTTTTGGCATAAAAAAAAACCGGATTTGATAAAAGGAACACTATGAAAAACTTTTTGGCATGTGTGACCACAGGCTTACTGTGAAAAGCCAGTAACGCTTTTGGTGAATGAACAGTTATCGAACATAACCTCGAAATGCCGAATTTTAAGTAAATTGTTCGCATTCGTCAAAGGACTCGAACACAGCCCAACACAGGTCGAATTTGAAATTGACGAACATTTCGGATCAAACATCGCTCATCTCTATTTAAGAGCCGCGATAAGGGAGCTCATGGAGATGCTACAAGCCCATTTGAAGCTAGAGAAGCTTCAGAGACAGGTTGTTAAGAGCCAAGGGGGTGCATTGGATATGGAGAGATCTGTGAGAACTCTGGTGAAAAAGGAGCAGTTGAAGCAGAGACGGGCTCCTGAGAGGCGAGTAGCTGAGCTGGAGGAAGAAGTTTCTAAACTAAAAAGTTGCCTGGTAAAGTGCTAGTCGATGAACGAGAAAAGAGAGGGGGGGGGACAAGAGGCGCAATAGTGCCCTTATCACTCGACACTAAAACAATGCAGGTGAGAAAAAGGTTCCACTCACCTAGTCCAGTTGTGTCACCCACAACTGGTTGGAAGGCCTGATAGAATAGGTGTCCTGATGGCTGCTGCTGGACTTCCACCGGTCTCCACTCGGGTAGACGAAAATAGAAGTTCTGGGAAAGGAAGGTGTGTCACAGTCCGCGCTGCCAGGGAATCCGCTCGTGAATAACGCTAGTAGTCGGTGTTCAAATCAATCCTTTTTATTCATCCAACGCGTTTCAACGCCCTCCTGGCGTCTTCCTCAGGGATCCCTGAGGAAGACGCCAGGAGGGCGTTGAAACGCGTTGGATGAATAAAAAGGATTGATTTGAACACCGACTACTAGCGTTATTCACGAGCGGATTCCCTGGCAGCGCGGACTGTGACACACCTTCCTTTCCCAGAAAGTCGATGAACGAGGCAGCCTTTGAGAAGGTTGAGCGACAAGTGTCCCTACTGGTCAAACAGGATGAAGAAGCTGATAGTCAGTTGGCCCTAAGACCTGAACCAGATGATTGTCTGGAGACCATTGGTAAGAAATAAACTCCTCTATACAAGTGTTTCGTACATGTACCTGAGGACTTGAAAGAAGAATGCGCCAGAGAGTCAGTGCATGAAGAGTTTAAGAAGGCTGTGGGAGCCTATAAGGTGTACTGGACTTCAGAAGCCAAAACGCTGGTGGTCCTGTCCACAACAGAAGTAACAGTGAAGTAAGTGGCTATCCAAGATTGGATAATTGATGAGGATGGTATTTTGTTGTTCTTTGCCATAGGAACAGAAGAAAGTCTTGGTTACCTACGGATACTGTTGGAATACCGAGTAGCCTACCTGCGAGAAGTATAACAGACGAATCTTGCAAGACTGCGAGTTGAGAGACAACGTCGCCTGAGCAGCAGACAATGGCAGTCGTCTGTAAATTGTGAGACTAAACAAAGAAGGGGCCCTCCAAATAATATAATGGTCACAGCAGAAGCTAAAGCCAAAAGACACAAAGGGTGTAATGGTTCTCTAGTTGGAGAAGGCAAAGAAGAAAGAAGCCAATGGAGAGACCTCCAAAGACATCCTGAGGATAGTGGGCATGGGTTTAGAGGTAGTGAACTCTCCAGTGCCTTGAGTCTGAAAGGCCCAAAAAGAAGACCTAATAGAGTACATGACAGGACAGAGTAAGACAAATGAAACAAGTGACTCGCACTTCTGTATTGACCGCTGGGGTCGGGGGAGGTCTGACAAACTTACCACTCGGACAAGTGAGTTGACGATGTCTGATAGTTTGTTATTCCTGAAGCAAAAGTTTGTGGCCGTGATGGATTGTAGGTCCCTACGGAATGTGATGACTCATGTTCATGGAGCTGACATTCATGGTTGACTGCCAAGGTCCCCTCGACTGCTAGGGCACAATAAGATGGATGCCCCATCGTTGGGCCCCGGTTTGATGGCAAATGTTCACCTCTACAGGTCTGAACAGAGGGAAGGGTATGTTAGGTATACCAGAAATGTATCTTGCCCGTGTGTATTGCACAGACAGAAGTCTGCTGTGATCTAAATCCAGCATGGCTTGCTGGCACTTATTGTTCCATAGACCTGTATGATGCATAGGGTAGTCAGGAAGTGATGGGCGGCACTGACCATCATAGTTTTTTCTCATGGGTGTGTCAGATCTGTTATAGTGGACTCCTTCATGATCACATGGTCTCTGATGTCAGACAGGTGCTGTTAGATCCAGTTTCCTGGTTGTTACATGTGGCATTTGTATATGCTGGAGAGTGGAGCTGACCAGGGCTCCTAGAAGTCCAGGAGTAACCTGGTGGGTGATCCCTGCGTGTAACCTCCTGGGACACAAGACTGAATAATGCTAAGCTGCAAGAGCAGGAAAACCCTGAGTGGAACTTTGTGTGCTGATTGAGGTCAGTTAATAATTGTGTGCAGGCATAACTGCTTAAGTCAAGGACTACATGCCATGTAGACGTCCTTGTGTGAACTGTGGTCTCTAAATAGTGGTTAATGGCATTTAATAAACTGATGAACTATCTTTCATAATAAACTGTGTATATGTGCTAGAATTGCACAGTAAGCAAGTGACCCTCAACAGACTCAATAGCACTACCTATCATTATATATTTATATATATATATATTTTATATATATATATATATATATATATATATATATATATATATATATATATATTTATTTGCATCTTATCATTCAGTAAATATAGTAAATTTGAATTCAGCAGGTGATGCCTTTTCACCCATTGACAGAGAAACACAGCTCCAACTCAGTGTATCCCAGGATGTGCAGAGGAGTCAAGAGAATAGTGGAGCAATCTGCATGGCAGGAGATAGAACGCATGTGTTAACACACCCATAGAGTTGTATAGTGAAACGCACACAAACGCATTGCAAATGCAATGCAAGACGCGGTTGCTTTTGAACAAATGCATTTTTTACCCAGTGTACAGGAAACGCTGCCAGCAATGTTTCATGTGTGCTGGGTAAAAAATGCATGTGTTTGAAAGCGACCGCGTTTTGCATTGCGTTTGGAATTCGTTTGCATGCGTTTCCCTATACAAGTCTATGGGTGCGTTAACACATGCGTTTGACAGCCCTTCTATGCGTTAATAGAGCAGAAAAAATGCATTGCCTCAAAATGCAACAAAAACATGATCTGAAAAGGCCCTAAGGCCAGGTGTACATCAAGTTTGGGCCTTCTGTCCCTGCGGCTGCGCTTACCATCAGCATTAACGCAGTGTAACACTTGCGTTAGCTTTTGTTAACGCTGCCATAGTCTTACATTGTAAAATGCATCCAAACGCAAGACAAAATACGGTTGGGTTGGAAAATCTGTGTTTTTTTTGAAGGCACATGATATCGCTGCAGATGTCCACTATGAATAAACGCAGATTTTCAAACGTAACCATATTTTGGCTTGCGTTTGGATGCGTTTTACAAGGTAAGTCTATGGCAACATTAACGCAAGCTAAGGCCAGAACGGAAAGCCTGGACATGATGTGGACCTGGCCTAACTATATATTTAAAATAGTTTTGTCAATAGCTTGTTCTACAGTATATTGTATTCAGACAGAGGTTTAAAGCTCTTAAATACTAAAATATTGTACTGTAGGCAAATATGCAGGAAATTCAGTTATATTAAACCAAGGACTTCTGTCCACCAAACATGGTGTCAATGATTATTTTCATTTATTTTACATGTCTTTGAGCTAAAATTATTGTAGATGTTAAAAAAATATTACATGGTCGCCTTTGATGTACAGTACTTTCATGTAGGAAGACAAATTGCTTGGAAATATGTATTTAATTGCGTGATACCTTTCTTATCTGAATTTATTAACCAGAACAATATTTGACACAGAATTCTTATTTGCTACTTTGAAGTAAAGCACATTATTTATGACACTTGTACAGCTTATGCAAACAGCTAAGTGTTTTTCCTACAGTGGAATATTTTAGTATTTCAACAACTTAAAACCTCCTTCTGTGTACAATATAGAGCTGTGTTGTAATATTATCTATTAAAGGTAATCATCCATTCAGTATAGATTATCTCGAGAGCAACAAGTTACAATTATCCTCTCTATGTATAGCTATTTCTTACGATTAAAAAGTCCATTCAGTTAAAAAGACATCCCATAAAGTTTTTTTATTCAATAAATGTATGTATAGGGGAGTAAAATAAATGTAATGTAGTGTGATTGTATTAATATACTACATAGGGCTTCTCTTTTTGATTTCCAGTGCCTTTCTTCTCCTCTTCTCAATGGCGTCACACCGATGCAGACTCTCTGGGTCCTATTGCGCTCTGTATGACTCAGAAGTATGCTTTACATTGTAAGCCTATAGCGGCCGTCACATGCTTCAATATCGCTAGCAATATTGTTAGCGATCACGTGCACGCGCGATCGCTAACAATATCGTTCACATCGCTGGTGAGCTGTCACACAGACAGACTCACCAGCGATGTGGACCAGCGAGATCGCTGGTAACTATGGTACACATCGGGTTACTAGGCGCCGCACGGCGCTTAGTGACTCACCGTGGCCGGGACTCCGGTTTAGACAGGCTGTAGCTCCTTCCTCCTTGTCACGGGTGGGCCGCGCCTGCCGGTAGTGGGGCCCGGTGTAGTGCAGATCAAAAGTTGAAGACGTCTTGTGGGAACAGATTAAAGGGGTTTAATTTATTCGTGACGCCACCTATGAGTAGTTTCGGTAATCGTTACCGACGCTGCGGAACCTCCGGGGGATGGACAGCAGCAAGATGGAACGCTCCCCACAGGCTGAGCGGTGATCCCCGGAGGCTGGAGCTGCTTAAGATGTTGTGCGGCAGCTGCAGTTACCTTGTAGTGTAGACGGACAGTTCATAAGGAAACACGGACACAGAAAGTCTCTGCAATGGGTCTTTACTGTAACCAGTAGGCAGTACATGTTATACAGTTTACGGATAGTAGACCGGGTGGACTCAGCAGTGATAGTGTCCCTCAGAGATCCGTAGTGTTCCTCCATTCTAGCTAAGTGATTTGCCATTGTCGCCCAGGAATACCAGATCGGGTACGGGGAGGCTGCTTCAATGCCCTATCCAAGCTGTACGTTATGGATGTTCTGGGGAGCCTTGGATCCCTCAGTGGGTACACCGCTGGTTAGACGACTGGAAGTTAGCTGGTGGTGGGGTGCTCCTGTGAAGCTGCTCCTCCACGCTTCTGGTTCGCGTAGCAGAGGTGAACTGCTGCCAGCTTCGGTACCAGTGAACCGGCTGTGGTTTGGGGCACGGGAGTTTTTAGGAACCCGTGTGATGATGCCCATTCCCGGTTGGTAAGGCCTCAGGTGCTGACACCCGACCGGTGACGGCCCGGGGGCTGCACGGGGTGCGGAGCCCCCGCTCCTACTCCAAGTTTAAGTTCTAGACCCTGTCTTGTCCAGTTCTAGACTCCTTCTCGACTCTAGACTAAGTGTAAGTTCTCCTACACACTTCCCTAGCACTCCGCCTACCAGGACCCTGGATTGGCCCTCTGTTCTAGGTGATGCATGCAGGGTTGGATCTCAAAGTTAACTAAATCACTGCTGTGTCAGAGAATATTGCGGCTGCATTTATGGCTGCAATACCCTCTTGTGACGCACTCGTTGCGGAGCGCCACACTTAGTAACCCGACGTTTACCATAGATACCATCTCCCAGCATAGGCTCTGCCGCTGGGAGATCGTTCATCGCGGTGTCGCACACCACGATGAGGCAGATTGATCAAGCGTTTATCGCTTGATATGAGCTCTGGCTCACAAATCTGCGATCTAACGATCAAGCGATTTTACATTGTAAAATCGCTTGATTACACGCAGCGATGCACAAACGATATCGCTTAAGCAATCAAAAAGCAGATCGCTTAAGCGATATCGTGCTTTAAATTGATGCGTGTGACGGCCGCCTATGGAACATCAGAAAGAAGCTCCATAGGATTTCATTGTAAGGGTGTGTGCACACGATCATGAATTACAGCGTTTTGGATGTAGCATATTGCTGCTTCTTCCAAAACGCTGTGTTGTACAGTATCGGCATAGTGGATGGGATTCCAAGAAATCCTATGCCCAATGTGCTTCTCTTAACCGCAGAGTTTATTTCACCTGCAGTGTGGGTTACTGCGCTTCCACATCTCTGCAGCATGTTAATTTCATGCTGCAGAGTCAGAAGTAATCACCATTGGGTGAATGCAGGGAGAAGCCGCCCTGTACCCACCCCAGTTTGTGATTACAGGGTAGCTGGGTCTACCTGCATGCACCCGCAGTGCCTTCTGCTCATGTGCACACAGCCTAAAAGAGACTTTCAGTTCACACATACACTATATAATCAAGTATATTGGAATTCCTATAGACATGTATATATACACAGATTTAATGAATAAAGAACTTAACGGGAGTGCATCTTTAATGGCATTTGGGTCTATTCAAACACAGATCAATTACAGAAATTATAGTTCATGTTAAAAGAGATTTTTCAACATGTTTATGGATTTAAACAAACTAGGATGATAAAGTAAAAGTTCTGGTTCCCATAACATAAGCAGCTTTTGGTGAAGCCACACTCTTGAATTTTGACATTACTACACTTTGTGCAAATTTGGGAGAGTGTATTATTGTTCCGTCTGTCATTAACCAAATATATTGCTGCTCCTGTAGCTCAGCTGACCCATTGAAGTTTGAGTTCGGTTGCTTCAACTACACTTTTAAAAACAGACTGCCCGGGGTCAAAATTTGACTTGAACCTCATTTGAAGACACTGATAAGAAAGTTTGTCTCTCTGCCCGCATATAGCCAGCCATAAGCAAACCAATTCTCGGTTTGGGAGGACAGGGATTTGCCATTTTTTTATTTTTTAAATACACTACAGCTAATAACTCTGCTTTTACCCCTACTGTTAGCGATCAAACACTACAAGTGGCTAGCACAAGGCCAAGCACCAACTGTACCAAGAACAGAATTACCTGCTCAAGTGATTTGTTATGTAAAGCATGGCACCCAAACTTCATTTCCAAAGAAGTTTACTCATCTCTAGAGATTACTGAGTTAGGCTGTGGTCACACATAGAAATCCGTTTTTGGAAGTGATTTTCATCACCAATCCGTTTTTTTCTGGGTGCTTTTTGAGCCTCCTGCACTCCTGAACGTTTTTGGACTTTTCATTAAAAAAACGCATGCGCGAACGCATGCGCAAACGCAAGTGCGCATATGCCATGCGTTCGCGCATGCGTTTCCCATAGGGCCCCATGTTAAAAAAAACGCATGAAAACGCATGCGTTTTTTAACTGATGCCAAAAACGTTGCTAGCAACGTTTTTGACTCAAAAACGGACAGGGCAATGTTTGGAGCTCCAGAGAAAACGGACAGGGTGTTTATTACATCCAATCCGTTTTCTGTCAGTTTTTGGACTTACAAAAAAAAAAATGAGAAAACTGAAGCCAAAAACGGACTGAGGGCTTATGTGGAACCCCAGCCTTAGGCTGGGTTCACTCTGCAATTTTCTTCCTGATCAGGTTTGTGTGTCAGAACCAGGAGTGTCTCCAAACTCAGAACAAGTGTCAATCTTTCAATGATAGTTTTTCTCTGCAAGTTCCTCTCCTGGTTTTCGCACACAAACCTGATCGAACCTGATCAGGGAAAAAACTGCAATGTGAAACCATTTTTAAAATTTGTCAAGTTTAACAATTAAAAAATGTGATTTCTCGTTTAGTAATTTTTCTGCAAGTTGCAGGTACTCTAATTACTGTGAAAAGATGCATTTAACACTATGAGATCTCCCAGGACTGTATTCTTTCATTCTGTACAATTAATGCAAACACCGCCTAAGGCTGTGTGCTCACGGTCCGGAGGAGCTGCGTGCTGGATGCAGCTCCTCCGGACCTGAGTGAAGCCGCAGGTGGCTGCAGGGAGACCGCTACCGCCCTGTACTCACCATGTGCGGTGGGTGTGGGGCGGCTTCTCCCTGCAGTCACCTATGGCAGCCGCTTCCAACTCCGCAGCATGAAATAAACATGCTGCAGAGGAGCGGACTGCCGGAAATTTCTTGAAATCCCATCCACTATGCTTATACTGTACTATGCAGCATTTTCTACGCAGCGGCAAGACGCTGCTTCCAAAACGCTGTGTATACTGACAGTGAGCACACACCCTGAGGCTGGTTTCACACTGCAGTTTTTTTCCTGATCAGGTTAGATTAGGTTTGTGTGCCAAAACCAGAAGAGAAACTTGCAGAGAAAAACTATAATTGAAAGCTTGACACCTGTTCTGAGGTTTGGAGACACTCCTGGTTTTGGCACCCAAACCTGATTGAACCTGATCAGGGAAAAAACTGCAGTGTGAAACCAGCTTAGGTGATGTTAAATTAACTTCCCTATAGAAATGGATGGTAACCTGGTAGAAACCAACAGCCCTTTTAACCCCTTCATCCCCTGAGTTTTCACCTTCCTGACCAGGACCAATGTTACAATTCTAACCAGTGTCACTTGTGATAATAATTTTGGAATGCCGAGATTTTTTTTTGTGATGCATTGTACTTCAAACAGTAATTCCAAACAAGGACGCTAAATGTGGTTTAGGTGCACTGCAGGGATCAGAAGGAGAGGGCATTTGAATTTGGGAGCACAATTCTTGTAGGATTTCTTTTGGCAGGAGCCATAACGCACTTCCAAACACCCCTATATTTCCAGTGACACAAAATGGACTTAGGTGGTGACTTGTTTTTTGTGGAGTAAGTTTAAGTTTTCATTAGGAACATTTTACATAGAATTTTGGATCACATTTATCCTGTGCTCTATGCTTAGCACTTGCATTGAAGTTTCTATCTAAATCTCCAGATTACATGATTCAAATGACACCTTGGAGGGAAACATTCACTATAATGAGGCCGCAGAGGTACTCTGGATTCCGTCAGGCTGCTATTAAACAATGTCCTTTTCAGAAGTGCAAAAAAATGGTTGGCCATGCTTTTTTGCATGCTTAAAAAGATGGACACCAAAGGATCATAGGCCAGAGAGAGTTCCAAATGACTCCCTCTGCCTCATTCTAGGGTAATTTTTTTCAGGGGTTTCATCTGAATCTTGTCTTTCAAAGATTTAAATGTAAAGCCCAATGTAAGCACTCAGTATAGAGCACAGGATAAATGTGATTCTTGACTTGCTGAGATCTTTGGGAGGAAAAAGGAATAAATCAACAGCAGTTAAAGAATTTGATTTGATTTTTTTTAATGCCTTCAATATGCAGTGTGATTTTTTGGAGGCAGAATAAACCTAAGGCGGCCGTCACACGCTGAGATATCTCTAGCGATATTGTAAGCGATCACGTGCACGCGCAATCGCTTACAATATCGCTCCAATCGCTGGTGAGATGTCACACAGACAGACTCACCAGCGATGTGGATCCGCGATCTCGCTGGTTACTATGGTACACATCGGGTAACTAGGCGCCGCGCGTCGCTTAGTTACCCGACGTGTACCATAGTTACCATCTCCCAGCATAGGCTCTGCCGCTGGGAGATCGCTCATCGTGGTGTTATACACCACGATGAAGCAGATCGTGGCATCGTTCATCGCTAGATCTGAGCTCCGGAGCTCAGATCTGCGATGTCACGATCAAGCGATTTCACATCGTAAATCGCTTGATTACATGCAACGATTTCTTGCCCGATATCGCTTAAGCGATCAAAAAGGAGATCGCTTAAACGATATCGGGCAAGAAATCGTTCCGTGTGACGGCCGCCTAAAACAACAATTCAGGATTACCTTTTTTTGCTTGTTTACACCGTTCACATTTTGGTAAAAGTAGTAAGACATCTTTATGTTTCAGATTAGTACAGTTACATTGATATCATATTGATATCTTTTTTATGTGTTTCATCTTTTACACAATTAAACCAACATTATACAGTGGAAAAAAATTTCTATATTCTGAGAGATTTTTTATTTTTAATCTGTCACTTATGTGAGGGCTTATTTTTTGAGGGGCAAAAGGGTGTTTTCAGAAATACCATTTTTATTTTTATTTATATGCAATTCTTTTATTACTTTCTTTTTCTACTGCATAATTAAAAAGCATTATCTTTCATTATTTTTTCTAGTTATGGTGTTCATGAAAGGGGTTAAATAGTGTCACAGTTTTATAGATTGGTTTGCTACAGACATGGCTATACAGTACCAAATATGTGTATGACACACACAGGCTTGACAAAGATGGGTCACCGTCGAAACGTTGCCATGGATCAGCAAAGTATCCACAATTTCATTTGATTTGGGATTGCTGCCTAGTTTTTCTTATACAGTATATACAGTATACATACTGTATATATAGTAGTGTAAATATAAAAAATTTGAAGCAGCACTTTAATTACAAAAATGTTAAAATTTATTCAGCCCATATGGCGTGGCCACGTTTCCGTGGATAATCCATCTTTATCCAGCAGTGAAATGCAGAGTGTGACAAGTATGCAAAGCCCAGAATGAGGTCAGTAACATGATACATAATTAACAGGATTAATAAAATACAAGAATAATAACAGTGAATTTCCAGTGAAGTATTACTTGTGGTTAAGACCCAGCGCTTGCACGACCCTTATAGATGACTATGAAGGAAGGGTACAACGAAAGTTTGACTGACAATTCTTTGAGATGTTTATTAAAAGAAGGGTCAATCAAACTTCAGTTGTACCCTTCCTTCATAGTCATCTATAGGGGTCGTGTTAGCGCTGGGCCTTAACCACAAGTAATACTATAATCACCAATAGGGGAGTTATACATGATACCCCCTTATGGTACCTTTACACGCCGCTACTGGATGGTGGCAACAACCGGGTACATGAGAGAAATGTATCTTGCACCGCCAATTCAACCCGTGGTAGCGGCGTGTGAAGACGGTTGTAGCCACCCGCCAGTAGCGGCACCTGTTTCCGAGCACTGCCCTAAAACAGGTGGTTACCCAGCCGATGGTAGCGACCTGTATCGGCGTGTAAAGAAGGAACAGAAGGGTTGTTTCTATACCATGCTATGTACCTGGTATGTAGCTGGGGCGTGACACAGCCTCCGGGTTACCGCGCCCCATCAGCGATTATTGGTGGAAGCTCCTGCGTTACAATTGGTAGTTGCTGCATAGGGAGGCATATTTAAGGAGCTGACCACTCACACTACACAATTGCTTGAGCGTCATGTATTAGTCAGCCTCCTGCGCTGGCTGCCCAATCATGATGTTATTGCTTTGTCCTATCAGCGTATGGAATTCTCGTAATCTACAATTGTGGCACGCCTATGTGTTGTCCCTGCTGCACCAGGTCCGCCCATATTAGCTTGTTGTAGCGGTGTGTAAATGAGGTAAGGTGCTCTGCAGGAGGTAACTTGAGACACCCGGCGGTGTATCCAGAGATAGATGTAACCTACTGTAGCGCACCTTGTTGCGGCGTGTAAAGGTGGTGCGATTACCGTTTGCAACCGTTTGTGCGTGCTCGTGCACGTGAAGTACCCGGTTGTTGCCACCATCCAGTAGCGGCGTGTAAAGGTGCCATTTCTCTGCTAAATGCCTGTTTTCAATATTGTAAAAAAATGTGTTTAAACTTACTCATTAAGATGATAATGAAGTGGGGGCTATATGGAAAAGTCCCCCTGGGCGTGTTTGTTTGCAGCCTCCAGCATCCTTTATCACGAGGGGACGTGATCTTGAAATTAAATTTCGTGCCCCCAGACTGGCTCCCACCTCACTGCTATGCAACCTTCCTGTGGGAATGACACTGAACACGTCATTTCCGGAACCGCGGGTGCCTTAGCAACCCGATATTTATCTTAGCAGCCGCACAGCACTGCTAAGTGGGGCTCCATAGAACTCCGTTTAGCGGCGCACACCACTACTACGGTAAACATCGGGTTGCTAAGGGGCCATAGAAACCCAATGTTTACCATAGTTGCGGTGTGCGCTGCTAAGCGGAGATGTATGGAGCCCCTGCTGTGCCGCTGCTAGCATAAACATCAGGTTGCTAAGGGGCCCACGGTTTTGGAAATGATGCGTTTAGCATGATTCTCACATTCCCATCTTTATCTCTATTCCCACAGGAAGGCTGCAAAGCAGAGAGAGCAAGGCTGGGGGCTCGAAATCCGCCCATGGGGGCGTGATAAAGGATGCTGGAGGCTGCAAACAAACACGCCCATGGGGACTTTTGCATATAGCCCCCACTTCATTATCATCTTAATGAGTAAGTTTACAAATGTTTTTTACAACATTAAAAACAGGTATTTAACAGAGAAAGGGATACTTATAATGGTAATATGAAGGTGCAGGGGCATGTATTGATAGGTTAGGTGGCTTTTCAGAGGTGACAGGTTCCCTTTAAGGGGACATATGATTACTACTTACCTTAAGCATAATCCCCAGTAGCTGGCTAGCTGGCTCCAATGTTAAAACTATCAGATATATCATATTGAATTTCCAGTGAAGTTTGGAGGTTGGAACATCATGGCACTGTTTTTTTTTAGCATACAATACTTGCAAAATTCATGTAAGTGAAGGAAGGATGAATGGACAAATGAATCAAGACATTATTGATAAAAATCTGCTGCCATCTACAAAAATGATGAAGATTAAATGAGGGTAGATATTTCAGCAAGATTATGATCTCAAACACACAGCCTAGGAATCTCTCAATTGATTTCATAAAATGAAAATAAAGCTGTAAAGGTACGATGAATTATATCGTTAGCGATGTCACGTGACCGCGATTGCTTCGACATCGTTAGTGCGTTGTCAAACGCATGGATAACGTTAATGATCTAAAATTTGGCAATGCGCCAGCTACTTCAGCTACTTCGAGAAGAACTAGTGAACAATTTTACAAAGCAGGAATAGGAGAATTGTGAACGACATCGTTCCAAAAGGTGTCACACTGAACAATGTTGCAGGTTGACAGAATGTTAATTGGACGACGAACGATAGATTTGAGGTCAGGATCTAATATTTTTGATGACTGATTCAATGGTTTGTAGTTCCAAGATCGTATGTTTACACGCAATGATGCACAAATGAGATCATTTAACGATCTCAAAAGCGTGACATTTCAACGATATTGTTACTGATATCATAGCGTGTGAAGTACTCTTAAGAATGCCTGAGCAGCATGAATATAATAGAGAATTTATGGAAAGAACTAAAGCTCCGAGTGCAAAATATGAGTCCAGGAGGAACTTCAGGATTTGAGAAGTTTTTGTGTGGAAGAATGGGCAAAATCACACCTGAACAATGCATCTGACGAGTTTGTCCATTCAGGAGGCATCTTGAAGCGTCATTACCACCAAAGATTTCTGTACAATGTATTAAATACATTTCAGTAAATGCATTCAATACTTATTCCTTTTGTCATTTCTCATTATTACGCATCACTAAATTTATGGACATCAGTAGTTTGCTATATTTACCTGCTTGGATTGGATGGTTTGTTGCCGACATCTGGTTAGATATTCATGCCAGTATCGCTGTTAGAAATATATTTAATTAGAAAATTGGTGACGTGTTCAATACTAAGTTCACCCTTTGTCCATAAACTAAGTGCTAGGTAGATGGTAATCCAAAGTCTGTGACAATCCACAATCTCTAGCTACATACACTGTTCACTGTTTTGGCATCCTTTGTGCCCCCTTACCAGCTTTGGAAAGGGTAGAATTTTGTGAAGCATTGGCAGAGAGTGTGCATTGCTGTTTCACAAGACTAAGGGTGCCGTCACACCTGGCGACCGTACCGCCGATGTCTTAGGCGATGTAGGGGTGTGGCCCATTGGCGCCGATATCGCCCCTGCGTCGCCTAATGTAAAGGGGCGATGTCGGCGCCTCTGAGTGCTTGTCTGGTTTCACATCACTGATGTGAAACCAGGCAGCCGATCTTGGGCGATGTGTACACATCGCTCCATGTAAACGGCCGCCGGAGACCAGACAGGTGATGGATGTCATAGGCTCCCATTGTACTGCATCGCCGCTGGGGTTTTGAGACACCCCAGTGGTGATGCCGCCTGTCAGGTCACCGGAGGTGTAAACGGAGGGTGGCAATGCTGGCGGGGCGTCAAACACGTGCGCGCTCTCGCCAGTCGCCGCCGACATCTCCGGTGCCGTCGCCAGGTGTGACGGCGCCCTAAGGGGCATTGGTCAACTGGACTAGCAATGTAGGGTATAATTTTTTAACTGTAAACTTTATTAAACTTTAATGAATTCAGTACAGAGAAATTAGTAAAAAGTGAGCAAATAATATTTTCTACATGGATTACACAATAATTTTTTTTTTTAAAAAGTCATAGTAAACTAAAAGGATGAATAATCACATCAGAATAACCTAATGCACAATGTCATTCAACATAAAAAAATCATAGCTATCACAGTGGTGGTCACAGACAGAAAAGAGCCCATGTGTGGAAACAGTACCGTATATGGACCTTTTGCAGTAACATAGTTCTATCTATGACAGTCGCTGTCTGCGGATTTGGAGTTATAAATGGGTATACTTACTTCTTGGGCCCCTGTGTGGCTACACAGGCTGCACCAATGATATGCCCGCCCGTGATCTATATGATATATTACTCATTTCTTAAAGAGATTAAAACTTACTTTGCACCTCAATAAACCCAGGGTAGTTTAAGCCCCCAATAAACTGTTTTGTCCTCCAAGACTGCTCTTCTTCAATTGATGTAGTGATTCCCACCAGTCTCTAGCCACTACATTCTTTATGAGCAGAATAAAGAATGATAGCTAAGTACCCATAAGAAAAAGACTATAGACAATAATTGTTGAAAGAAAATGGGAAAAGACAAAAGTAGCAAACAGGGATTTAATGACCCAGTCAATATTTTTTCTGCACAGTAGAACAGCTGGCTAGGTATTGCATGGAGCATGTGGAACTGTTAAAATAACTGCACAGGAATGCATCATGGATGCCAGTGCAAAAGAGGAAAAAAAATTGCCTGTGTTTTATTAGTCATAATGCTCCTTCTTGATAGTCATTGATATGGATCAGACAGTAAATACAATAAATAACCAAATGTCCATTGCGCCTCATTCAAAAATGATCATCCCAAAATTGTGTGAGGCGGCCATTCCAGTGTAACATAAATAAACAACTTTGCTATATAAACTGAGTAGGCAACCTATGTACAAAAACTACAATAAAACTCTGCCTCACAGGTTCCACACTTTCAACATCTGTGCATCTTCACCTATGAGCAAGTAATTTGCCATGGGTATTGTGGAGCCAGGACATCTGGGAGTCTGCAGAGCTGATAGTTGTGTAATTTGCCCTTTAGACAACTAATCGACTTTGAAAATGACCATTCTGGTACTTCTGTCCTATCCTATCAATATGCTGTCAATAATTTAGTTTTTGAAAAAAATTCAAAACATAACAGTAATTTTAATTTTTTTATTTAATAAATCAATAGTACACTTGAACATAAGCAACTTTGTAATATTCCCCTAATCAGACAATTTTATTACTTTCTTGGCCAGAATTAATCAGTCATTACCAAAATTCTCATTTCTGAGGTTAAATCTGTATTCAGTGAAGACTTTCCCATTACTGAGCTAGGAGATGGCAGGTGTTACTGCTGACAGTATATGTAGGTAAAAAAAGAATGATGGGAGACCTGTCTGTAGCACCACCCCTTGACTCTAGCTCCTCCCTCTGCCTCTAGCTTCTCCCTCCTCTCATTACCATAGAATCTCATCAGTAACAACTGCCATCTCCTATCTCAGTAATGGGAAAGTCTTCACTGAATACAGATTTTTTCTATGAATTGAACTTGTTAAATTTTAATAATTACTGATCAATTCTAGCAGACAAAGAAGCAATTTTGCCTGATAAGATATATTACATGTTCATGTGTACTATTGATGTATGAAATAAAACTTAAAACAATGTTTACATTTTAAGCATGTTTAGCAACCAGACAGCATTATCTCCTTAAATTATGCATTTCTGTTGCTGTGGATGAGAAATGAAAGAAGTCTGTGAACTTGTGTTTGACGTGTTCTTTACTTATCTGTTTATCTGTGACCTATTTTGTTTTTCTTATTTTCTATATTCCAAATTTATTAAACACTGATTGAACATGCATATCCAGATAATGATCATTTAATGGGAAATGCGATGGGAAGATCACTAATGGCTTGATAAACAAACACATTCATCTCCGCCTTCTGGAACCAGCTACAAATAAAATAATTATGTCCCATACTTCATAAGTTTGACTTAACTAGAAAATACTTGCTTTTTAGCCTGTACAGGAAACTGTATGCTGGATAGATTTATGCTTTACCTTTCATATTGCAAAAACTACGTATTATAAAAAAATTGGAATTGTACTAGCTGATGATGACTACAGCAAAAATGTTCCACTCTATTTGGTTACGATAACCTACTATCAATTGCATTTCCCTCTTTAATTTTCTCAAATAATGACCTTTGGGTTTTCATTGGCTGTAAGCCAAAATCATCAACATTAACAGAAAAAAAACACTTGAAATAGATCACTCTGTATAATGACTCTATATAATATATGCGTTTCACTTTATGTATTGAATTACAGAAATGAATAAATTTTTTGATGATATTCTAATTCATTGAGATGCAGTAGAATACTGTATGTATACATGGCCAAAAATGTCAGCCTTGAAATTGTTCCAGAAAATTTATTTTTCTCAGAAAATTATTGCATTTACCCAAATTATGTTGTACACCTGTACACAAAAAAAGAGAGAAAAATGAAAACTGGACATGATTTCACACAAAACCCCAAGAATGGACCAAATTGTTGGCACCGTCAACTTAATATTTGGTTGCACACTCTTTGAAATAAATAACTGCAATCAATCGCTTCCTATTACCATCATCAAGCCTCTTACACCTCTCAGCTAGAATTTTGCATATGAACTTTTCTGTCAGGACACCAAAAAAAAAGGTCAAATGACTCCCAGAAATTGTTTCTAGCAGATACACTGCTGCTGCTAACATTTCTGCGATGACGACTCGACATTCCCCAGGTTGGAAGTGTAAAACTTCAATATGCACTGGTCCATCACTGGTGTTTTGGGGAAAACCAGAACTAAGAGTTTCTAAAAGATTTTTTGATATTCAGGTATGCATGCGTCCCTTTCCAGGTCAGGAAGCATTTGGCTAAATTTACTCTTGTACTGAGGATTTAAAAGTGTGGCAACCCAGTAGTTGCTACTACTTTGAATCCTAACAATACGGGGATCATTTTGCTCAAATGTCTTCTGCATCCATAAAGCCCAAGTCCTTGTTGTGTAGGTGGCAGCGGGGTAATATTTCCTTTTGCTTCTTCCTTCCTCTCCCGCCAACCTCACTCAACAGAAATATGATCAATATCTCTCTCATCTGCTGACTCTCTCTCCCTTGGCCACCACCTCTTCCTCTCCATCCTCCCTCATTTTTCCTTGGCTCCTGCACCTTCATCATCAGTTTGGGTGCTACTGTGAGCCTCTTTTCTTTGCTCCACTCCACCCTCCCATGCCACCACCTCTATAAATATGACAGGTCGGACATTTCAGAAATTGTTATCTCTTCCACATCTTCCTCTTCCTCCATTTCCTCCTCTTCCTCTTGGACTATCACCTGACTCCACATACTCCACATACTCTTCAAAGTGTGGCATTAGCATGCAGATGTCAGCGCTTCTCACCATTGTCAATGCTAAACATCTTAGTAGCCATTTCAAAACTATACATAGGAGTGCAGAGGTCCTTGATCTGTGCATACTCTGCAAGAATCATTTGCCCCACCTCCAGATTGCACTGACCCAGGCTATATGTAATAATGTACTGCACCAGGGCTTATTGTTGTTGTCACAGTGACTGTGACATGTGCAGAGTGGAATTTCATTGTGTTTGCACATCGCATATCAGGCGGTTAACCAGTAGGCTTAAAAAACCCTGTAGTGATGCATGTTATGGAGCCGCGGGGTACAAGCGGCAGAAGTGAGCACACAGCAACCGTGCCCTCTGCAGCAGTGCATGTAGGCTGGGATAGCGGCCCAGTAATTGCTATACAACTAGGTTGAGGATATCAGCCAGCAAGGCACCTGTATGAGATTGCCCCAGCATAGGGCCACACTCAGGTTCACAGCATTGTCATACATGGCCTTCCCTGGCTGCAGGTTCAGTGGAGACAGCCAATGATCAAACTTGGTTTCCAAAGGTGACCACAACTGTTCAGGCGTGTGATTTACATCTCTCAGGCATTTTTATGTAAAAATAGCATGATGGCATGGAGCCCTGCTGGCAGCACAGTAAGAAAGTGTGGTGGATCCATTCTGCACAATTGTAACACAGGTCAGATTAACAGAGAGGTTTTGGGTGCAGGTGGAGGCCCTAGAGGAGGTGGAGGAGGCCAAAGCAGTGGAAGAAGTTATAGAAAGAGAGGATTTATACCCAAGACATGGGGATGTCAAGACTTGTAGAGCAGCCCCCTCCCTCTCAAGCCCCGAAGTCACCCAGTGCCCAGTCAGTGACATGTAAGTCCCCTGGCCATGTTTACTTGTCCAGGTGTCAGTGGTGAAATGCACCCTATCACTGACAGAGTTTCTCAAGGAGGCAGTGATGATGTCTGCGACATGCTGGTGTAGAGCAGCACATCTTTCTTTTGGAAGTAGTGGCGACTGGGAAATTGGTACTGGGGAACTGTGATGACCATTAGCTTTCAAAAATCCTTTGTATACACCAGGCAGAAAGGCAGCATTTTCATGGCAAATAGCTTGGATATGGTAAAGTTCAAGCTCTTGGCTTTTCCATGTGTAGGAGGAAATGGTATTTTACTTGACAACATCTACAGGCCTGAGGGTTTGCTGCTGTGTTGAGACAGTGTGGAGTAGAGTGTACAGAATAAACTGCTGGACTCTGAGGGAGGGGCAGACAGAGATGTTATGTTGGCTTCAGAAAGATGTGCTGCTCTCAATGTCTGACATCGGTCAACACTAGCAAATGTGTCCATTTCCAAAACAGCTGGTGGGATATCAATCACACTGCCTGTTGTGGGTAAACAGGAGGAACAAGTCACAGATGTGCTTGATGGGGCCGTCGGTGGTTGCTCAGGCCCACTAAGCCACATTGAAGCACAGTGAGCTTAACACTGTAACTTATTCTGTATGTGCATATGGCAGTTAAAAGTAAAATTACTGACTTTTTTTTCTCTGCTCAGATTTTTTTCTACAAATTTTGCAGATAACATGAGTTGGGTCATCCTTCACGCTATGAAAAAAGGCCCAAGCTAGGCAAGGCTTCATGCCCATCTGAACTGCAGAAATGTCATTGCTGCTTCCCAGAGGCAGAGTTGTGGCTGAGGACGCAGTGCTTGGTTTGGTTGCAGCACTCAGTCTTTACCCGAGAAGCTGCAACCTAGCTTCATCAACATCTTCCTCCTCCACCTCCTATGCTGAGCTCATCAGCTGTGTGCATGTTGGTTGAAACTAAGTGGGATCTAGAACCTTATAATCATCCTTTCTGTTGTTACACTCCTTGCCCTCAAAGCTACCCTCTTCCTGCCATGAGAGCACAGTAAAGTACTTGTTTGAATGAGGTATCTGAGTCTCATCATATCAGCATCATTATCTGCACCACCTGGGGTTAATGTTTCATGATGAGGGTCTAGATTATGCTCGGATCCTACTATGTCCAGCCTCGGAGCAAACTCCAAAATATTTTGGGCATCTATGCAGATCATTTCCTCCTTTTGATAATTCCCATGCAGTAGTATGAGTGAACAGCTCTGCAGAATTGCCCATCTGTGGTGCCTCACAGTCAGTAGGTCAGATGTAAAGTTGTGAGACATGGGGAAACAATAGTGATATGGGTTCCACCTCTGAGGACTGGACTGTGTGTGATGTTGCAGTTGAGATGGAGGAGAGGCCACTGGATGCAGCACTTGACATTCTATGTAGCATGTGCTCTTTCTGGGCCACATTTACAATTACTAACTTTGGCTAGGACAAGACAGTCTTTGTACAACAGAGCTTTCAGTAACTTTAGCCCCTATGCCATGGACGCCAAGCATTTTCCCTTTACAAATGCTTATTCCCCCTTTCACCATTACCACAACCTTTACCACTCATATTTGATGCACACGGATTTGGAACTCAGTTGTTCTCTGTCACTAAAATACAGTATGTGAATACAGCAGATTTGGCAAACACTGGCTCCATGCCCAAATAGAGTATAAGACAACATTTAGTGAGATTAATCAAACATTGTTTTTATGCCAAAAAAAGCTGTGGATGGCAATACAACAGATTTGGCAGACACTGCCTCTATGCGCCAAAAAAGTATAGGGCAATATTTAGTTAGATTTATTAAACTCGTCTTTTATGTAAAAAAACTACTATCTATCGTTCTATCTAAAAAGGAATCTAATCACTAGCTATGATTCACTTGGTAGCAGCAGCAATGACAGCAGCGAGACTGTCACCGAGCTGTAATACTATGAAAATGGTGGCGACGGAAAATAGCTGTTTCTTATATGCCGATGGAAATGTGACTTAAGGTGCGTTTACACGCTGCGTATTTGCTGCAAATGTGCTGCATTTTTTTACGCGTGAGCTCTTCACAAACCAGAAGAGGAGCATTTAGAAGAAAAGTATCATAGAAACAAGTGCTCCACTTCTGTATTTAATCACCCACTCCTGGTTTGTGATGAGCTTGCGCGAAAAAATAATCCAGCAAATACACAGCGTGTGAAAGCACCCTTAGGCAGCCAATCAAATAAGCCTTTGTGTCTACAACTTGTGGATTTTTTATGTGCCCTGATTGGCTGCCATCGTGGATCATCCACATAGTAAGTGTGGGAAAAAAATAAAAATGGAGTTAGATGCTCCCCTAAGCGAAGTCCTTTCCCCACCTCCTCTCCCCATCAAACACCTCCCACCCACAATCCCACACTGACAGTGACAGTCATCCTAACATAGAAGAGAAGCCTTAGTGCAACTGCACTTATGCTTTTTTTTATCTAAACAGTTGCCGAACAAAACCTAAACTTGCTGACTTTTCAGCAAAACATTCATGTTCAAGGAGATGACTGAGCAATACATATTTCGGCCCGGATTGGCAAGCATGTTTGAGCAAAGTTTGCTCATCACTTGTCCGTGATCAAGTTCAAAGTTCAGAGGATGATTCAACTTATTTATGTAACTTATATATTTATTTACTTTAAAAAAAAAAAAAAAGCATGGGAACCCTTATACTTTGACAACCATCCAAGGCACAGCTGATAGTTAGGGGCTGGTATTTTCAAGCTTGCATGACAAATGGATTTTAAACCTTTCCCAGCCTAAATAAACCAGCCCACAGCCTAAATATTCCAGCAACCAGACCACAGCCACTCAAGAAATAGCATATCCATTAGTTGGGCCAATTCTGGTTATTTTCCTCGCATTGCCTAATTGCACTGGTGTGGTTGCAATTGGGGCAACATTTTTGGTGTTCATGTTAGCTAAGAATTGGAAGCTTGCATCAACCCTGGGGTAATAATGAAAAAGGGTTTCAGACAGCCCCCATACTATTACGGTAATTGCACAGTTACGGTAAATAAAAACACATAAATACTGGAAAAAAGTTCATTTGAGTAAAGTCTCCCCCACACTCACTCATTCATGAATCCTCAAAGTTCTCACTTAATCTAATAGTGAATGTCCAACAACACCCATCAAATTTTATGGAGCCTTGTTCTCAGAATAATTGTGAAAAATTCCATATATGTCGCTGACCATGACTATGGAACATTGTTCTCAGAACAAGATTCTATAGGTTGGAGTAGCTTCTGAGCAGTTCCAGGCATGGAATTTTTCATGGGGCTACACAGCTTATATCAAGCGCAAAAATATTACCCCAATTGACGTAAGCTATCTGCTTTACTTTGGCTAGTTATCAAAATTAGGGGGGACCCATGTCGTTTTTTAAAATTCATCCCCATCCACATTTGTTTGCTGAGTAGTTATTCTGCTCTTACCCCCATTTTGCAGCCCCTTTGCCCTTACTACAGCCATTTTGAGGCCATTTTACAGCACTTTAGTGACTCAATTTCTCAACTCAACAGCCATCAAATTCCATGGAGCCTTGTTATCTGAATGAACATGAAATATTTCATACCTGTCACTTACCATGAGTAACCTATGGAGAATTGTTCTTAGAGCAATGCTCCATAGGTGGGAGTAACTTCCAGTCAGCACAAGGTAAGGAATTTCTCAAGAGGCACCACATCTTAGATTAACCCCAAAAATATTATCCCAATTGCCCATAGCTATCTGCTTTGCCTTGTCTGGTTATCAAAAATGGGAGGACCCCATGTAATTATTTTTCAAATGCATTCCTTATTCACATTTGTCTGCAGGCAATTGTTAAGCTCGTATCCCCATTTTGCTTCTTTATGCAGCCCCTTTGTCCTTATTATGAACATTTAATTGCCATTTTACATCAACAGAGTTCGGGATCCTCATTGACTTATATGGGTTCGGAGTCAGGGCTGAAGTTCGGGTCATATCCTTGTTCCGAAATTATCTTTTAAGTAAAGTTCAGCTGAACCTAGCAAACCCAAACATCTATTGTCCGATCAACCCTAATTCAAAACAACAGTATTTACAGTAGGTTAAAAAGTGACATATTTATGGCAGGTGAGAGATCCTCTTTAAAGAATGTGTAGAAGTGGTATGTCTATACATTGCAGGAACCCAATTTAGCTTCAAGTCACACCTAAAATATTTACTATGGGTTTTAATTTAGTTTTAAAAAGGCAGATTGCTAGACTTAGGCCAGGGTCACATTTGCGTTATGACCCTAGCCTGACGGAAGCACTAAAAACTTAGAGCCAGGCAGGCATAGCAAATAGCGTTAACGGCAGGTAACGCTCTGTGATGCCTGCCTGTGCATTGCTATGCTAACCTTATGCAGCACCCACCTGCCGGCTCCACTCAGCAGACCTGGATATGTGCTTTTGGACAGCACACAGGAAAATGCTGCAGACCACATTTCCTGTGCGCTGTCCATAAGTGCATATCTGGGTCTGCTGAGTGGAGCTGGCGGGTGCGTGCTGCATAAGGTTAGCATAGCAAGGCACAGGCAGGTAGCGCATAGCGTTACCTGCTGTTAACGCTATGCGCTATGCCTGCCTGGCTCTAAGTTTTTAGTGCTTCCGTCAGGCTAGGGTCATAACCCTAGCTTTATAGAAGCTAGGTTAACAATGTGTTGTAAAGTAAAATATACATTTAGTAGTTACCATGAAAACGTAATTTAAATACCAGGTTATTTCCCGATAAAAAGTTTCTTTTAACCAAGTAAATTCAAGTTATTCCTCTGCATATTTTAACATTAATTTTTTTTTCTTTAAATAAAGTTTTCTTTCCATAAAAGTGATTAAGAAATGTAGGAAGCAATGACCAGGAAGATAAAGCGTCATGTTTTATAGTAATTATATATAGGCCTGAGTCTTATTTTTAAACATTCAGTTATAGTTTTTCATTCTTCCTACCAACAGACTGATATTTGTCAGGCTGATCATTTATTTTCATGAAAATCATAATTTTAGAAAAAAAAAAGGTCTGCTTGTTGAATTGGCTTGCTTAGGTATAGGGATATTAATTTCAGTGCGTCAAGATGGAACAGGCAAATATTTGGATAATGAAATTAAAAATTAAAGGTTAACCTTTGATGTTTGTTGAGCTATGAGATTATGTGGTAATAGAGTGTAGTTTTAAAGGCTTATATATTACTTTCCGAAGGGTTTACTGCTTGTCTTTCTATGTATTCTTTACGCTGCTTAATTGTAGATTTATATATTTATAAGATGTTCTAACTAGTATTCAGACTTTTGATGACTTCTAAGCAAACTTTCAGTTTTCATCCCAAGACTTGTTTTTAAATAGATTGGTTAGTGGGGAGGAATCTTCCATCTGCTGCCTCGAAAAAGCAAAGCAAAAGTGTTTCTGAAGTATTAACAAAGATTTTTACAAACATCATTTAGGTGTGCTGGAGAGCCAGAGCATTTGAATGTATGTGATTACTGTTTACGGATATATTATATGTTAAGTGTTATCTGAGATAATTACCTGTAAGTCTGAATAATCAGAAATATATGCCACAATTTCTCATAATACTCTCTATACATAATTTAGTAGTGACTGGACATTTGACTGGACATGAACAAGTTCGCCAAATTCAAATTAGGCTCAAACATTAAAGATTCGGATTCGGATCAGGAACCAGAACACATTACTAAAAACTCATCAAACTCAGCTTTGTTAACTAACTGATTGGATGGAAAAGAGCCTTACTGCGTTTGCTTCTACCTTCTGTTTAGGATAGCAGGCGGGATATGTTTGATGAGAGAAGGGAAGAAAAGGTCAGAGGGGCGTCAGACTCCATTTTTTTCCACAGCTCCTTCTGTGTGGACATTTCGGGCAGCCAATCAGGGCACATAACACATCCAAAAGGTATAGACACAAGGGCTTGTGTCAATGGCTGGCTTGTGTCATTGGCTGCCTATTTTACATATCGATTGGGATATAAGGAGTGGCTATTTTTGGTTATCTCCATTTTCAGAGTGTTACTGCTAGGGATAGTGCTGCTGACGCCACTCTGTTCTGCTCCCTTTGCTCCATCTGTGCTACACAAAAACATAGCTTTTTATCATTGCTTTTTAGATAGAATAGAAGGGTGAGATGGTCCTTAACCTGGGAACAAGAATGATTACCAAATCTGTGTGAGTTGTCAATGTCGTGTTTTTTGTATTCAAGTGATTACCAAATCTTTCTGTTTACCCTAAAATACTTTTCTTTACTTCAAACAAGTTATTGCCAAATATATGTGGTTCCCCTAAAAGGCTTTTTTAAACCTCATGCAAGTGATTGCCAAATCTTTTTGCTTCTCCTAAAAAGGCTTTTCTTTGCCTAAGGCTGGAAACACACTCTTCTAGTTACATGTGAGTCTCTCGGACGAGACTCAGAGGAAGCTGAAGCAGTGACGCTGAACGGCTTCTCCCTGTCTGGACGGGAATGACAGCTGATTGTGGTTTTGTGCAGCTCCACACTCCCTGTCCAGAGAGGGAGAGGTCGATCAGGGTCACTGCTCCAGCCTCTTCCGAGTCTTGTCCGAGAGACTCGCATGTAACCAGGAGAGTGTGTCCGAGCCATAAAACAAGTCATTGCCAAATACACCATGTTTTTCTCTTAGTTTACTAAATGGTCGGTGCAAATGACAGTCAGTGTAATAAAAGTTATCACCCGTTAGAGTATACATCGAATTTTATTGAAGAAACCTCCCCATGATAACAGTATAGTCTTCAAAATAAAAAAAAAACTCTAAATGCACTGTTCCAAATTATTAGGCACAGTAGAGTATCTAAACATTTGATGTGTTTGAAAGAACTGAAAATGCTCATTTGTTGAATTTGCAGCATTAGGAGGTCACATTCACTGAAATAAAAAGCTATTTAACTCCAAAACATCCTAACATCCTATCAGGCCAAGTTACCCTTCTTTGATATCACCTTCACAATTCTTGGATCCATTAAACTTGTGAGTTTCTGGAGAGTTTCTGCTTGTATTTCTTTGCATGATGTCAGAATAGCCTCCCAGAGCTGCTGTTTTGCTGTGAAATGTCTCCCACCCACATAGATATTTTGCTTGATCATACTCCAAAGGTTCTCTATAGGGTTGAGGTCAGTGGAAGTTGGTGGCCACACCATCAGTTTATCTCCTTTTATGCCCATAGCAGCCAATGACACAGAGGTATTCTTTGCAGCATGAGATGGTACATTGTCATGCATGAAGATGATTTTGTTCCTGAAGGCACGTTTTTGATTTTTGTACCATGGAAGAAAGTTCTCATTCAGAAACTCTATATACTTTGCAGAGGTCATTTTCACACCTTTAGGAACCTTAAAGGGGCCTACCAGCTGTTTCCCAATGATTCTGGCGCAAAACATGACTCCTCCACCTCCTTGCTGACGTTGAAGCCTTGTTGGGACATGGTGGCCATCAACCATCCACTACTCCATCCATCTGGACCATCCAGGTTTGCTTGGTACTCATCAGTAAACAGGACTGTTTGAAAATTAGTCTTCATGTATGTCTGGGTCCACTGCAACCGTTTCTGTTTGTGAACACTGTTTAGGGGTGGCCAAATAGTAGGTTTATGCACCACAGCAAGCCTTTGAAGGATCCTACACCTTGAGGTTCGAGGGACTCCAGAGGCACCAGCAGCTTCAAATATCTGTTTGCCGGTTTTTACGGCCATTTTAGCAGCTGCTTTCTTAATCTGATGAACTTGCCTGGTAGAAACCTTCCTCATTCTGCCTTTTTCTGCACGAACAAGTTTGTGCTCAGAATCAGCCACAAATCTCTTCACAGTATGATGATCACGCTTATGTTTTCGTGCAATATCTAATGTTTTCATCCCTTGTCCAAAGCATTGCGCTATTTGTTGCTTTTCGGCAACAAAAAGAAAGATCCTTTTTCTTTCCCATGTTACTTGAAAACTGTGGCCAGCTCAATATTATGAAACATCCAGTTTTCCTTTTATTGAGTTAACCTGCCAAACTAATTATCACATGTATCTGAGATTGATTTCAGTGATTCAAAGAACCCTGAGACACAATACCATCAAAGGGTTTCTTTGGAAAAAAAGAAAAAAAAACATATGACACTTAAAACCAATTTGCATAATATTTTGGAACATGGTTTATATATGGTTCTCCTAAAAGTCTGTTTTGGCATCAAACAAGTGATTGCCAAATTTTTGTTTCCACTAAAAATAATTATTTTGGCCTCAAATAAGTGATTGCCAAATCTCTGTGGTTCCCCTTAAAGTCTTTTATTGGCCTCCAAAAAAACTCATTGGCCGAGTTCACATCTGAGCTCCGGTGTGTTTGGCTGCATTGCGCTAGCGCAGGTGGTAGCACAGTGCAAGCACAGCCAATCTTGTCAGAGCGCAAATGAAGGGTATTGCGCTAACACAGCCATTACCTTGTATGGGCGAGCACAGCCAAACGGAACCCAGAAGTGCAAGTGTGAAAGGGGCTGTGTCACAGCGCATGTGCTAGTCCGGATGCACCGGAAACATCACATGACGTGTTTCCGGTGCATCTGGACTATCGCATGCGCTATGACACAGACCCTTTCACACTTGCACTTCCGGGTTCCATTTGGCTGCGGTTGCCCATACAAGGTAATAGCAGCATTAGCGCAATGCCCTTCATTTGCGCTCCGATGCACTTGGCTGCGCTTGCACTGCGCTACCACCTGCGCTAGCGCAATGCTACCAAACGCATCGGACCTCAGATGTGAAATGGCCCATTGCCAAATCTCTGTCTGTAGTCAAATAAACCTTTACTGAGCTTCTAACAAATGCTTTCCAAATTTGTGTGCAATAAACATGAGTGGAAAATCCTGAGGTGGTGATGGAAATGAGAATAGGAGTGCTGGAAGGGCTTCGTGTTCGAGGTGTACGTGAGGTAGGTGCTACTGCTAATGTTACTGAAAGCTGTACTGACCAAACACCAACTAGATGTATCCCAAGCCAAGAGACCACTTCCATTACTGGAAGGGCTACTCCAATCTCTTTTTTTTAGCAGCAGAGCTATACGACTTGAGGATGAGGCCCATAAACAGCTTTCATTACAGGCCATGGCAAGTACTGCATCAAGGAGCCTCTCCTCCTCTTCCTCCACCTCAACCTCCCTATCTGTACAGTCTTCAGAGGTGGCACCCGAATTACCCATGTTTACTCCATGTCATAACTCTCCAAGCACACAACTGATTTTGGAGAAAAACAGATGGGCAATTGTGTGGAGATGCTCACACATTTTATTCCAATGGCATCAGAGGTCTGCTCAAAAGATTCACAGACTCCAGAAGAGGAAATCATCTGCAGTGATACCCAAAATCTTTGGTGTTGGATTAAGGGATGGATAAAGTAGGGTCCCAGCAGAATCTAGACCCCATTGCCAGACATTTAACCGTGGGGATGGGGGTGATGATGCTGATGATGAGACTCAGATACCTGAGGGGTACCTCAGGGTTGGAGGAAGAGGAGGTTGAATCTCAGGGAAAGTAGTGAGACAACAGAAAGGATGATGATGAGGTTCAAGATCCCACTTGGAATCAACTCAGAGTCAAGCAGCTGATAAGCTCAGCACAGGAGGAGGAGGACAAGGAGGAGGTTAGGTTGTAGCTTCCCACACAGAGAGTGCTACAACCACACCAAGCACTACATCCTTAGCCACAACTTTGGTTCTGGACAGCAGCGATTGTGGGTCTGCAGCTCTAAGGGGCAACAAGGGTTGCCTAGCTTGGACCTTTTTTGTGACCGCAAAGAATGACATAAATTCCCGTTATTTGCCAAGTTTGTAAAAAAAACTTAAGTAAAGGCAAAAAATAACAATTTAACTACTATATGCACGAACTGGTACATGGCCCAGCAACATCCTTTACTCTGGCAAAGTTACTATACTAAAATGGGGCCTAACAGGCCTCACCAAACACTATCCACCACATCACCCGCATCTGCTGCTTCATCCCTCTCCATCATCATGGCAAGTGTTGTCACACAAGTTTCCGGACACAGAACCTCTACTTGTTTACCTGAAAGTTGGTCAGCTGCTATTATGGAAGTTAACAAACCTAGTGTGTTTGACAGATCTCAAACACTGCGCACAACCCTTTTTTTGTCAATCCGCCATAACATCTACATCGGCACCTCCTTCACAGTCCAACAGTTTGTTGGGTACACCGTTCTACATCCTTTTTCACCACAGCAGTCTGCTCTCAGTCCTGTAGTTGTGGTCACATAAAAGATTATTTTCTCTTAAACATTCCAAAGAAAAGAGCTTGAACTTCACGATCTTCAATTTGTTGGTTATAGAAATGATGGCTTTCTGCCTGGTGGATGCAGACTGTGGCCTTGTTCACACAACCTAATGCGTTTTTTAAGCCCTTAGAAAAACGGATCCGTTTTGTTAAGGGTGCCAATAATGGCCTTGCTCACACATACCATCCGTTTTTGCCTTACATCCGTTTTTGGGAACATTTTGGACAATTTTTTTTTCAAAGTCCAAAAACGCATATGTTGCTGTAAAAACGCATAAGTTTTTATGCAGCAGCCCAAAAACGCTGCTAGCTGCGTTGTTGGGGTGCTGTAAAAAAACACATGCGTTTTTTTTAACATCGTGCCCTATGGGAAACGCATGCGTTAACGCATGGCACATATAGGCACCTGCGTTAACGCATGCGTTAACGCATATGCGTTTTTAATGAAAAATGTCTAAGTCCCAAAACTCGCCAAAAATGTCCTGGACCTCAGGGGACACTATTGGCACCCTTAAAAAAACATCCATTTTTCTAAGGGCTTAAAAAACGCATTAGGATGTGTGAACAAGGCCAGTGTCCTCTGAAGTTCTGTAAGTTTTTGGCAAGTTTTGGGACTTAGGCCTTGTTCACACATACCAATCCATTTTTTCTATCCCTTAGAAAAACAGATCCGTTTTTGTAAGGGTGCCAATAGTGTCCCCTGAGGTCCTGAACGTTTTTGGCAAGTTTTTTGCCTTAGTCATTTTTTCATTAAAAACGCATATGCGTTAACGCAGGTGCCTATATGTGCCATGCATTAACACATGCGTTTCCCATAGGGCCCCATGTTAAAAAAACGCATGCGTTTTTTTACAGCACCCCAAAAACGCAGCTATCAAAGTTTTTGGGCTACTGCATTAAAACGCATGTGTTTTTACAAAACGCACATGCATTAACGCTTATGAATTTTTGGACTTTGAAAAAAAAATTGTCCAAAATGTTCCCAAAAACAGATTTAAGGCAAAAACGGATGGTATGTGTGAACAAGGTCTAAGAAAGCTGTGCCTGTGCTACACCAGCATGTCACACACAACATCATTTGTTGCTTCAGAAATTCTGTGTGTGACAGAGTTCAAATCATCACTGACATATGGTAGAGCAAACATGGCAAGAGGCATTACATCTCGCAGACTGGGGACTGGGTAATCTAGTGGCTGTGGGGCCAGGTGGAAAAGCGGTTGTTCCAAAAGTCTTGAAATCAGCTATACTTTTTGCACAAACCTCTGCATATACAGCTTCATCCACTGCATCTGCCTCCTCCACCTCCTTTAGGGCCTCCAGCTAAGCCCTTGATCTCTCCCTTACTGTTCCAATAGGCCAGAAAGAATCCCCTCCACCTGTGTACTCCACTGCCAGGGCTAACCACCATCAGGCAGTGTTGAGATGAAAATGTCTTTATATCAGATATCTAAGATGGTTAGCGCCGTCATCAGCATCACTATTCCATGCAACTGATATTTATGACACCTGAGTGTGCTGAAGCATAAAATTTATTGGAGCTGATGCATAAGTTATGAGGGCCCTCAGCCCACTAGGCCTATACCTGTCACTGACCCAGATGAATAATGTAATAATTAGTGATGAGCGAGTACTAAAATGCTTGGGTGCTCGAAGCTCGGGCCGAGCATCCCGAGATACTCGTGTACTCGGCCCGAGTAACGAGCCCAATGTTATCCTATGGGAGACACGAGTATTTTTATGAAATGACTGCCGGCTGCCTGGAAAAACCCTAAAAATGTCACAAAAGTCTCAGAAGAGTGCTGAAATGACATGGCAACACCATGGGGAACACCCCTGGAAGCATTTCTCACTCAAAAGTCACAGCTCTGAACAATGTTGTCCGAGTTTCACGCCAATTTTACGGAGTCTCCAGAAAACCTTCCAAAATGACACCAAAATGAATATTTAGGTTGGAAATGTTAAGGGCACATACCCAATAGTGAGATACAGCTGGTGTATGTCACTTTTTGTGATTACATAAAAGATTTTACGTGAAAACATTGTGCGACACTCCGATGACCCTGGCAAGAGACGTACATGAAGCCCTGTCTAGAAATAAAGTGCCCATTTTGAGGAACTGGGTCTATTGTAGTATCTTTCTTTGCAAGGGCAGTCAAAAATTGGGAGGTTCACCAATGCCCCTGGATACAGACATGCAGGATGGCCTGTAAACAAGAACTGGGTGTATTTTAGTATAGCCCTTTGGTCAGGGCAGCCAAAAATTGGGAGGCTCCTCTTTGTCCCTGGATAGAGATGTGCAGGAGGGCCTGTAACCCTCAAGTGGGTGTATTTTAGTATAGCCCTTTGGTCAGGGCAGCCAAAAATTGGGAGGTTCAACAATGACCCATGCTTACAGACATGTAGTAGGGCCTGTAACCCTCAAGTGGGTGTATTATAGTATAGCCCTTTGGTCAGGGCAGCCAAAAATTGGGAGGTTCAACAATGACCCATGCTTACAGACATGCAGTAGGGCCTGTAACCCTCAAGTGGGTGTATTTTAGTATAGCCCTTTGGTCAGGGCAGCCAAAAATTGGGAGGTTCAACAATGACCCATGCTTACAGACATGTAGTAGGGCCTGTAACCCTCAAGTGGGTGTATTTTAGTATAGCCCTTTGGTCAGGGCAGCCAAAAATTAGGAGGCTCCACATTGTCCCTGGATAGAGACGTGCAGGAGGGCCTCAAAACATTTTTCACATTGAAAAGATGCGGGTATCCTGTCTTTGTAATGCCCATTCAAAAAGAATGGGCGTAAAAATTTACCACTGGGGGTATACCTGAAACAACAGCCAAACTATTGTAACGGTCATCATGGTGGCACATGAGGAGAAGGAGGAGCAGTCCAGCGATTAGCCAAGGAATAGGAAGACGACGTGGTGGATGATCTAGTAGCTGACCCAACCTGGCAGGAGTATATGCAGAGCGAGGACAGCAGTGCACAGGGGGAGGGAGGCATAGCATCCCAACAGGCAGTACGAAGCAGGGTCGGGTACGCAGGCATAAGGCAGGCAACCGTTCCCCGGAACAACAACACGACACAAGGTGCCTGTGCAAATGTTAGGTCTTCCCGAGTCTAGCAGTATTTTCAGTTGGCTCCAGATGACTCTAAAAAGTAGAGATGGGCGAGTCCTAAAAGACTCGGAATCGCAAGACCCCAACGAGTCCGAGTCAAGGACTCGGGACTCGTTGCGAGTCCAGCGAGTCCAATGTTAATGAATAGGGAACCGAGTAATAGCGAATAATGACATTTACAACTCGCTGATGTGTCTCTGAAAGTGTGCGAGTCCAAACTCGCTGGTTTTTCTCTTATTTTGAGGCTTGGAGCCGATGATGCGAGGGAAGCGATTCTCCAGCACACACCATGCTTTAAGGAAACAGGAAACAAGTCGCGCTGACAGGCGCACACACAGAGCAATCCATTCATCATTGCAATCATGGCAGCAGGCCGTGGCACGGTGAACACACTGCGTCTTATTGCACTTGTGGAGGCTCGTCCATTTCTATGGCTCCCTACAGATCCTGACTATGGGGATACGACCCAAATTAATACAGCCTGGAGAGAGATCGCCCAAGAGATGTTCCCTGCGTTCCATCGGAGTGACCATGAGGAACAGAGCAATCTAAGTAAGTTAAATGAGTTCACACGTTATATATTGCATTTACTGTATATATAATCGTGTATAAGCCGACCCGTGTATAAGCCGACCCCCCTATTTTTGCCCCCAAAAACTGTGAAAACATATTGACCGCCATCCTGGTATACAGCGGCTATCACTGGTAGACAGCCCCCCAGCAGAGTATACACCTCCCCTGCAGAGTATACAGGCCCCCAGATGGGTATACATGCACCCATATTGTGGTATACAGGCAGGGGCGGACTGGCCCAGGTGCCACGGGTCATGCGGCTGCAGGAGCATGAATAATATGCATGTCCCTGAAGCAGCAGGCGGAAACGGAAGCTCCTGGCCGCGCAATGACGTCATCAGCGCGCGGCTGCGTCCGGGAGTGAGCGTCTGTGAGTGGCGTGCGGCTGCGACTGTTAGCGAGCGGCTGTGAGGAGCGCGAGGCTGCGGCTGGGAGCGAGCCATAGGAGAATGCGGGAGCTGCGGTGACTGTGAGGCGGCCGCCAGTCATCACCCTCCCCCCACCCCCCGTCCTCACCTGTGTCGGGCCGGTGAGGGAGGGTTGCGACCCAAACTGTAGGGTGCCAGTCAGTCCCTGTATACAGGGCCCTCAGTGTGTGTACAGGCCCCCCCACCAGTGGTTATACAGGGCCCCCAGCAGTGGGTAGACAGTGGTCCAGTGGGTTTACAGGGCCCCCAGCAGTGGGAATACAGGGCCCCCATAGCAGGGTATACAGGACCCTGAATGTGTTATCATGCTCCACCGCATAGTTGCCTATATTTGGATGGGGTCACAACAGTACACTTAGTTTAAGGTCTGATCCTCCTGGCTTTTTCGGCCAAGGGGTTGGGTGTATATAAATACCACTAATGACCAGAGTCTGGTGCCCGCACTATTACATTCTCTATGCGTTGACATGTGTCCTGCCTCATTTGTGATTGTGGCGACGTGAGCTCAATGTCCGTAATGCTGTTGATGATGTTCCACACTGTCGTGTCACTGTGCCTTGTATACACATTACACACACAAAATGAATAAAATGTTATTGTTGATTTGTACACATACTTTTGTTGTTTCAAATATTACACATCTCTAAACCCGGTTTGAAATCATTTCACAGTTGACCATCTTAAAAAACGGTGGAGGAGCTGCCGGGACCAGCATAGGAAGCAGTACCGGCAGTACTCAGAGAGAGAACCGGGAGCCGCTCCATTGCTGAACCACTACCATTTTTACGACCGGCTGTCCTTCCTTCACCCGGTGGCCCGTATGCCAAGGTATGTGTCTGCAGCACTGTTGTGTACATTTAGTATTATTTATTAATATATACATTAGGTTCCAATTCGGCTCTGTGGGTAGCAGAGTATACACGTGGCTCTGTGGGTAGCAGAGTATACAGGCGGGTCTGAGGTAGCAGAGTATACAGGCGGCTCTGTGGGTAGCAGAGTATACAGGCGGGTCTGAGGTAGCAGAGTATAAAGACGGCTCTGTGGGTAGCAGAGTATACAGGCGGGTCTGTGGGTAGCAGAGTATACAGGCGGGTCTGAGGTAGCAGAGTATACAGGCGGGTCTGTGGGTAGCAGAGTATACAGGCGGGTCTGAGGTAGCAGAGTATAAAGACGGCTCTGTGGGTAGCAGAGTATACAGGCGGGTCTGAGGTAGCAGAGTATAAAGACGGCTCTGTGGGTAGCAGAGTATACAGGCGGGTCTGTGGGTAGCAGAGTATACAGGCGGGTCTGAGGTAGCAGAGTATACAGGCGGCTCTGTGGGTAGCAGAGTATACAGGCGGGTCTGTGGTAGCAGAGTATACAGGCGGGTCTGAGGTAGCAGAGTATACAGGCGGCTCTGTGGGTAGCAGAGTATACAGGCGGGTCTGAGGTAGCAGAGTATAAAGACGGCTCTGTGGGTAGCAGAGTATACAGGCGGGTCTGTGGGTAGCAGAGTATACAGGCGGCTCAGTGGGTAGCAGAGTATATAGGTGATGAGAATAGGGTTAATAGATGGTGCTACAGTGTTGGGGCGTGCTAGAGGGAGCAGAGATCCAATTACTGCCATCATTACTGACCTTATTAAAGATAGCGGCCGCAGCTGAATGACATCATGGCAAAGGTAAACATGGGGTGTGGTTAGCTGCAGGAGGTTAGTGAGAGGTGTGGGTTGTTTGGTAGAGGGCGTGGTGTGGGCGGAGTGAGCGCGGCTCCTGCGTCAGATACGCTGCGAGCGCGGACCCGCGGCACATCTCCAGGAGCAGAGGACGTGTCCGGTACGTCCGTAGCCCCCGGCCTCCCCGTTGTCCGCACACACAGCCCCGCTGTGACCTCTGCAGTGTCACAGGCCCCGGCGGGCAGCTGTCATCTCCTCCTGACACTGACCTCCTCCTGATTTGATTGTCTGTGTTGTCCCCCCCCACTGTCAGCATCAGTGATCTGCTAAGACCTGTGGGTGCACAGACGGGGGAAGTACAAATGCCAGCATGCCGGGGCGGATGGGGCGCTGTGAGGGGCGCAGGTCTTGCTGTGAGCGGAGGGCGCGAGGCCGCTCAAGAAAACGCTATAGCGGCTGTGTGAGTTAAGCGTCTGCGGCTCGCGAAGGCGCATACGCGTCTCCGCTCGCAGTGACGCTAAGGAGTTTGGGATTCGGCTACAGTGCCGGAATTTCAAACTCCCGATTATATAAATAGATTATATATATATATTGTATACCTTTCAACCCCTTCCCAGCTTTATATAGATGATATAAGCTAAAAGTTTTGTTAATTAAGTATGTCAAGTTAAAAGTGAAGTCAGGGGGACTTTTTTTTTTCATGTGAACCATTGGTGTTATTGATCGTCTAGATTAGATGGGATGGGGGGGGGTGGGTGGTAATCAGGGGGGAAAAATTATGTATTAGTATGGAATTAGCAAAGAAAGTCACGTATTCCTTTATGTTATGTACAGTTGGTTATTATTTCATAATAATAACAAATATCTGATTAAGAATACACAGATACACAGAGTCTAAAAAGCGTACAACTTAATGTTTGACCTATGTTTTTGTTTCCAAATGCAATGCATTCACCAAATTTTTTTTTACTTTACCCACAGAGAAGCTTACTACAGAGGGCGGCGTGCTGTTAACCCTCCACCGCCAAACAGAAGGCGGCGTGGAGAAAACCGACCACCACCACCACGGCTGCCGCCACCACCACCACCGCTGTCGCCGCCGCCACCACCACCATCGCCGCCAGCAGCGCCAGGGCCAGCACCACCACCGCCGCCACCAGCGGCCGGGCCAGCACCACCACCGCCGCCACCAGCGGCAGGGCCATCAACACCACCACCGCCGTCGCCGCCACCACCACCACCACCGCCACCAGCGGCAGGGCCAGCAGCACCACCGCCGCCACCAGCGGCAGGGCCAGCACCACCACCGCCACCACCAGCGGCAGGCCCAGCTTATGGTCCGATCCCGGGGTCACCTCATTTAAGTGTTCAACAGAGTAATGCTGACTTTGCCCGCAGTATTATACCATTCATGGATAATATTCCATTTGACAGGCTACTGCGGGCAAGGTCAGCATTACAGATAGTGCTTGAAGCCTGTCAGCCCACTAACGACCCAGGTGATGTTTTCCAATATTTGGATGGGTGGAAAATATCGGCCTCTAACAGGCTGGGCAGGGCCACAACACGGGACAGCCATGTGCCACCCCACAGGGCTATACCGCCTTTGCCTCACTCCCAGTGGCCAGCTAACAGGGACCTACCACCGTTCCCTACACCTGTGCAGAGGATCCACCATGAAGGGTTCGGCCAGGCCATACGTGGGGCCCTTGACCTTTTAGAAGACGCACAGCCCACCTACCAGGACCTGTAGGGCTCCATTTGTTGGTTACTACTTTAATTTTAAGAGGTTGTATTTTTGGGAATGTCCAACCAGTTCTGCCATTTTTTTTTTGAAACACAGTTTTAAAAAACAGCTTTGTGTCTGTCTTTTTTCAAGGAATGAATGTGTAGTTTTTTTTGTGGGTGGGCTTCAAGTCATCATAATTATTATAATTATTATTTATTTAAATAGCGCCGATAGGTTCCATGGCGCTTTACATGAGGAAAAGGTAGACAAGGACAAGTACAATAAACATAGACAATAAGGTCATACAGGTACAAGAGTAGAGGACCCTGTACGCGTGGGCTCACATTCTACGAGGGGTGGGTGGGGATACAATAGGGTGGGGAAGGTGTCGGTCGTGGGGCGTGTAGCGGGGTCTCATGGCAGGTTGTAGGCCTGTCGGAAGAGGTGAGTCTTTAGGTGTCTCTTGAAGGTTCACAGGGTAGGCGACTGACTGATGAGGTGGGGCAGGGAGTTCCAGAGCATGGCGGATGACCGGGAGAAATCCTGTATGCGGTTGTGGGAAGAGGAGATGAGGGTGGACTGTAGGACAAATTCTTGGGATGAACGCAGGTTGCGTGAGGGATGGTATCGGGAGATCATGTCGGAGATGTATGGTGGGGATCGGTTGTGTAAGGCTTTGAATGTAATGGTCAGTGTTTTAAAGTGAGCTCTCTGTGGGGCGGAGGGGCCAGTGAAGGGCTTGGCAGAGGGGGTAGGCAGGGGAGTAGCGTGAGGACAGATGGATTAGTCGGGCAGCAGAGTTTAGTATAGATTGGAGAGGTGCAATAGAGTTGGCAGGGAGACCTATGCGAAGGAGGTTGCAGTAGTCAAGGCGGGAGATGATGAGGGCATTTATGAGTGTTTCAGCAGTGTCAGGATTGAGGAACGACCGAATTGGTTAAATATTTTTGAGTTGGAGTCACAGGGACTTGGTTAGGGACTACAGGTGGGGCTTGAAGGAGAGGGAGGAGTCAAGGATTACCCCGAGACATTTGGCGTGGGGGACAGGGGAGAGAGCATCATTAGCAAGTACTTTACGGCCCGCATGGCGCATGAAGTCACCTTGGTTACTAAGTGTCAAATCATGACTCCACATACAACTGTTGCTGACAAACAGTGCCTGTGTTTGGGGGGTTACTTTATGCCTCGCTATGGCAACAAGACTATGAACACACATGTGTGAGGCTGGGACGTCTACATGCTACACATCGCGTCTACGCGTTTTGTATGGAGCGTACAGTGGGACCCTTCACCAGGCTCCAGCAGGATGATAGTCCAAGCAACGCCCACGATGCAGGCATAGGATTGGTGCCTCGAAAAATTAGCCCAAGGGGCTGTTTGCCATTTTTGGTATAAATGTAGGCCTAAGGGCCATGAAAAGCTTGTTAGCCAGGGTGTCTCCCAAACCATGATAAGCTTGTTAGCCTGTGTGGCTCAAAAAATTAGCCCAAGGGGCTGTTTGCCATTTTTTGTATAAATGTAGGCCTAAGGGCCATAAAAAGCTTGTTAGCCAGGGTGTCTCCCAAACCATGATAAGCTTGTTAGCCTGGGTGGCTCAAAAAATTAGCCCAAGGGGCTGTTTCCCATTTTTGGTATTAATGCAGGCCTAAGGGCCATGAAAAGCTTGTTAGCCAGGGTGTCTCCCAAACCATGATAAGCTTGTTAGCCTGGGTGGCTCAAAAAATTAGCCCAAGGGGCTGATTCCCATTTTTGGTATTAATGCAGGCCTAAGGGCCATGAAAAGCTTGTTAGCCAGGGTGTCTACAAAACCCTGATAAGCTTGTTAGCCTGGGTGGCTCAAAAAATTAGCCCAAAGGGCTTAATAAAGTCTATTTTTTAATAAAGCAGGGCGCTTGGCCCATAGCATATTATTGCTTGGACTAGGAGCATAGAACAAGCAAGGCCAACTATGCAGGCCTAGGCTTGGTGCCTCAAAAAATTAGCCCAAAGGGCTTAATAAAGTATTTTTTTACATAAAGCAGGGCGCTTGGCCCATAGCATATTATTGCTTGGACTGGGTGCCTAATGAAATCAACAGAGCTAAGGGACATGTCATTAATTCCTGTCCAAAATGGGCATATTGTTAACAGCGCAATATCCCAATCATATAAATTATGATTAGGTTAATCTAGGATTGTGTACTGTCGTCAGGAGGGCTTAGGAACTGTGATGATATCCAATCCTTGTTGAATTTAATTAGAGTGAGCCTGTCGGCATTTTCTGTGGTGAGGCGGGACCTTCTATCAGTGACTATACCCCCAGCGGCACTGAAAACACGCTCTGATGTCACACTAGCAGCTGGGCATGCCAGCACCTCCAAGGCATACAATGACAGCTCAGTCCAAGTGTGCAGCTTGGAAACCCAGTAATTAAAGGGTACAGAAGGGTCGGTTAGGAAGCTGGTACTGTCACTGAGATACTGCTGCACCATGTTGGACAATTGTTGTCTCCTACTCAAGGTCACCGTAGGCAAATTCCGTTCTTGATTGGAAGGTCTGTTGAACATCGCCCAGTTGGCGGACATCTTACCCCCACCTCTTCTTGTCATTGATGGCGTTTGTGTCCCAACCAAAGGCTGCTGTTGGAAAGAGCTGGTTCTTCGATGTATAGCGGATTCAGACGGTGATATTGCCAGCAAAATATCAAAAAGAACCCTCTTTACATGATCCATCGTTAAGCCCCTGGATGAGTGCGACAGCAGCGACTGAAATTTGTCTTTGTACCGTGGGTCCAAAAACGTTGACAACCAGTAGAGGTCGCTGTCATAGATGTGTATGACGCGTGGATCTTTGGAGACAAATTACTTCAGCCATGTGAGCTAAGCTGCAAAGACTCATCTCCTCGGTTACAACAGAATGAAGATCACTACGCGTCGTGGCCTCTAAATCGGTGTCCGCCTCCTCCTCTTCAGCCCACCCATGCTGTACCGACATAAACGTAGGGTTGGGAGTCCCATCAGGGTTCACATCAGTACCAGAGAAAAATAAATCTTCTTCATCATCACCCTCATCACCATCTTCCTGAACCAATGTAGCCTGCTGATATTGGCTTGGGTGGCTAGGATCAGCGATGTTCAATTCTGGCTCCATAGCCATCCGCTGTGCTCTCAAAGCATCTGTTTTGAGATTCATTAGGGATTCTTGGAGCAGGCAGAGCATGGGGATGGTGAGACTTATAATCGACTGATCCCCACTGACAAGTTTGGTACAGTATTCGAAGTTATCCAGCAACTCACAAAGGTCAGCGATCCAGACCCACTCGAAAGTACTGATGTGTGTGGTATGACTTCCAGGTTGACGGGCATGTTGCAGCTGAAATTCCGCTATTGCCTTCTGCTGCTCATTAAACCTTGCCAACATATGGAAGGTGGAGTTCCATCGCGTAGGCATGTCGCAAATTAGCCTGTGTTTCGGCAAGTTAAATTGGATTTGAAGGGCTGAAAGACTTGCAGCTGCTGTGGACGAATGTCTAAAGTGGGCGCAAATTCGCCTCACCTTATCCAGTAGCTCAGATAACTCTGGGTATATTTTGAGGAATTTCTGAACTACCAGGTTCAGGACGTGAGCCATGCAAGGCACATGTACAAGTTTACCGTGCTTTATTGCCGCCACAAGGTTTGCACCATTATCGCTCACAACTAGACCTGGTTGTAGTTCCAGTGGGGCCAGCCACTCATCGGTCTGTTGCTTGAGACCTTTCCACAACTCTGTTGCAGTGTGACGTGTGTCACCTAGGCAGATAAGCTTCAGAAGAGCCTGTTGTCGCCTTGCAGAAGCAGTACTGCAAAGCTCCCAACTCGGACGTGATGGTGCGTGAGGCTCAGCAGTGGACAAGGAAGTGGCAGAAGCCGATTGGGCACTGGACATATATGAGGAGGCAGACACCCGGAATGATGTTGGGCCCGCTATTCGTGGAGTTGGTAGTATGTCAGATGGTACAGTTTTAGAAGTTGGGACACTCTCCACCAGGTTGATCCAGTGAGCCGTTAGTGAAATGTATCTGCCCTGTCCACAACTACTTGTCCACGTGTCCGTTGTTAGGTGGACTTTTGCGGTGACAGCATTTGTTAAAGCACGTTTTAAGTTGTTAACCACGTGCTGGTGTAAGGCGGGAACGGCACTACGTGAGAAAAAGTAGCGGCTGGGTACAGAGTATCGTGGTGCTGCCTCAGCCATCAACTCCCGAAAAGACTCTGTACCCACAAGCCTAAACGGCAGCATTTCCACAGCTAACAACTTGGCTATTTTCGCAGTCACTTTTTGGGAATATGGGTGTGTCGGTTGGAACTTCCGCTGTCTTTCATACAGCTGTGGCACAGACAACTGCACGTTTGGACCAGACTGACAAGAGGATTGACTACTGTCATGTCTGTCTTGTAAAGCACCTTGGGAGGAGTACGCTTGAGCAGGAGCTGAAGCCTGAACACTTGCTGGTGAAGGATGGATCTGAGGTGGCCTGGAAGTGTTTGGATCAGAAGGCACTGATTTTGAACCCTGATAGGGTGCCCACTGAATTGGGTGCTTAAGAGACATATGCTTGCGCATACTGCTGGTGCTCTGGTTTCCTTTTACCGTGCCTCTGCTAAGCCTTGCCTGGCACATCTTACAGATAACCATATTTGGTACTGTTGGGCTATCCTTAAAAAATTGCCACACACTGGCTGTTCGTCCTTTATTTTTAATTGGAGGAAGAGGCGGATGACTCTGTTCAACACCAACTGTGGACACATTTTGGGCAACTGTGTTTGCAGTTTGTGCAACAGTTGGCACAGTTTGTGCCACAGTTGACGCTATTTGGGCAACTGTTCTCACAGTTTGTGTTCTGGAGACAGTACGCCTTTGTGATTTTGCCAGTGGTACATAGCCACTTTCGTCCTCCTGGCTGCTCTCTTGGCTATGCAATTCAGCAATCCAGGTAGGATCTGTGGTGTCATCATCCACCCCTTCCAGTTCAAAGGATTCTGGATAAACTGACTGAGCAGGCTGGCCAGATGAGATGTGTGTCTCATCATCCTCATCATCATCCACCTCCTGAGATACTGTTTGCATTTCGTGAAAGTGTCTTTCTTCAGGACGCGGTACTTCCAAATTTTGGCCATGAGTAGACATTTCGTCTACTTCAAGTATCTCGTCAGGCAGTGACAAAGAAACCCCTTGATAAGAACCGAATAAGTCATCCGAGTGACCAAGGTCCATATCCAAATTTTCCTCTGGCTGCCGATGGGTTGAGGCAATATTTGAGGATTGGATGGCGCTGCATTGTCTGTAGCGACACTAGAATGTCTTGCCACGGATGATTGCGTACTGCAAGAACCAGTGGTCGAGGGCGTCTGAGCCATCCAAGATGTTATCTTGTCATGCTCATCCGGCCTCAACACACGTTTTTTTTGAGTACTGGGATTTCTAGTTAGAAAAAAGGACGTTCTATCAATCCTAGGCTGTGTACTTGTATCAGTGCCTTCTTGGGCAAGACTGCTGCGGCCACGACCTCGTCCCTGTCCCTTTGCAACATCCTTTTTGTTAATTGATTTTTTTTGAGACATTGTTGACGAATGCACAGTCACCGAGTTGGAGTTAGGTGTTGCTGTATGCGTCACTTGCTGGCGGGGTAAGTGTGCGCGCTCACACTTGGCAGTGAAGCCGCACACTACACTCCCTAAAAAAATTGGTTTCAAGTGCGCACAGCCACCGAGATGTGGTTAGGTGTTGCTGAATGCGTCACTTGCTGGCTGGGTAAGTGTGCGCGCTCACACTTGGCAGTGAAGCCGCACACTACACTCCCTAAAAAAATTGGTTTGAAGTGCGCACAGCCACCGAGATGTGGTTAGGTGTTGCTGAATGCGTCACTTGCTGGCAGGGTAAGTGTGCGCGCTCACACTTGGCAGTGAAGCCGCACACTACACTCCCTAAAAAAATTGGTTTGAAGTGCGCACAGCCACCGAGATGTGGTTAGGTGTTGCTGAATGCGTCACTTGCTGGCGGGGTAAGTGTGCGCGCTCACACTTGGCAGTGAAGCCGCACACTACACTCCCTAAAAAAATTGGTTTGAAGTGCGCACAGCCACCGAGATTGTGTTAGGTGTTGCTGAATGCGTCACTTGCTGGCGGGGTAAGTGTGCGCGCTCACACTTGGCAGTGAAGCCGCACACTACACTCCCTAAACAAATTGGTTTGAAGTGCGCACAGCCACCGAGATGTGGTTAGGTGTTGCTGAATGCGTCACTTGCTGGCGGGGTAAGTGTGCGCGCTCACACTTGGCAGTGAAGCCGCACACTACACTCCCTAAAAAAATTGGTTTGAAGTGCGCACAGCCACCGAGATGTGGTTAGGTGTTGCTGAATGCGTCACTTGCTGGCGGGGTAAGTGTGCGCGCTCACACTTGGCAGTGAAGCCGCACACTACACTCCCTAAAAAAATTGGTTTGAAGTGCGCACAGCCACCGAGATGTGGTTAGGTGTTGCTGAATGCGTCACTTGCTGGCGGGGTAAGTGTGCGCTCTCACACTTGGCAGTGAAGCCGCACACTACACTCCCTAAAAAAATTGGTTTGAAGTGCGCACAGCCACCGAGATGTGGTTAGGTGTTGCTGAATGCGTCACTTGCTGGCGGGGTAAGTGTGCGCGCTCACACATGGCAGTGAAGCCGCACACTACACTCCCTAAAAAAATTGGTTTGAAGTGCGCACAGCCACCGAGATGTGGTTAGGTGTTGCTGAATGCATCACTTGCTGGCGGGGTAAGTGTGCGCGCTCACACTTGGCAGTGAAGCCGCACACTACACTCCCTAAAAAAATTGGTTTCAAGTGCGCACAGCCACCGAGATGTGGTTAGGTGTTGCTGAATGCGTCACTTGCTGGCGGGGTAAGTGTGCGCTCTCACACTTGGCAGTGAAGCCGCACACTACACTCCCTAAAAAAATTGGTTTGAAGTGCGCACAGCCACCGAGATGTGGTTAGGTGTTGCTGAATGCGTCACTTGCTGGCGGGGTAAGTGTGCGCGCTCACACTTGGCAGTGAAGCCGCACACTACACTCCCTAAAAAAATTGGTTTGAAGTGCGCACAGCCACCGAGATGTGGTTAGGTGTTGCTGAATGCGTCACTTGCTGGCGGGGTAAGTGTGCGCGCTCACACTTGGCAGTGAAGCCGCACACTACACTCCCTAAAAAAATTGGTTTGAAGTGCGCACAGCCACCGAGATGTGGTTAGGTGTTGCTGAATGCGTCACTTGCTGGCGGGGTAAGTGTGCGCGCTCACACTTGGCAGTGAAGCCGCACACTACACTCCCTAAAAAAATTGGTTTGAAGTGCGCACAGCCACCAAGATGTGGTTAGGTGTTGCTGAATGCGTCACTTGCTGGCAGGGTAAGTGTGCGCTCTCACACTTGGCAGTGAAGCCGCACACTACACTCCCTAAGGTGGTGTACGTGCTAGCAGCAACGCACTGGTCTGCCACAGAAAAAATAACGCTCTATGGCTTATTAGGAACAAAAATCGATCTGGTGCAAAAACAAAAAGGAAACAGCACCTCAGCTAAGCCTCTGACTGCAGCTGTTAGCAAAGCTGAGTGAGTAAGCTAAGCTATGAGGTCCGTCCTGTGTGCACTCTAAGGCTTCTCCTTCCTTCCCTCCCTGCCTGCCTGCCTACACAGCACTACTCCGTCCTCCTCCTAGCTCTCAGAAGAGCTTTTTGGGTTAATATAAGGAATCTTCCCTACACTGACAATCCCTGATCTGCTCCAGCATATATCTCTCTCTCCCTATACTAGGTCAGATCGTCTCAGGAATGTGGCCAAAATGGCGGGGACAAGCCTTATATACTGCCTTGCCTGTCATAGATGACATAGGCATCACGATGGACAGCAGCCAATCATAGTCCTGACACAACCAACTTTGCTATGCCATTACTGACTATGATTGGCTATCTTCACAAGTTTTCTGACCTAACACGCACGCTGTGCTGACTCGGAACATAACAGATTCTGTATTCGAGAGTCCGACTCCCGAATACAGTATACAGGACTCGGAATCGTAGACTCATAGGACTCGGAATCGTAGACTCGCTCAGACTCGCTGCTGACAGCGGGTATCTGTGAAGAGTCAAGCTTATTGACATTGAATTCCATTGGACTCGTCACTGTGCGAGTCCAAGCTGGGAGATTCGCCGAGTAACGAGTCCTGCGAGTACCTTCAGAATCGCCGAGTCCCGAGTCCTAGCGAGTAGACTCGCCCATCCCTACTAAAAAGGCCATTTGCAAGACCTGCCATGCCAGCATCAGCAGGGGTACGAAAAGTAGAAGCCTGACCACCACCAGCATGATCAGGCACATGTCAGCCAAGCACCCGACTTTGTGGGAAGTACAACAGAGTCAAGGAGCGGTGCTTGCTGATGTCACTGCTACGTCTTTGTCTGTTGTGTGTGCAAGCCAATCCCCTGTCCATGCTGGCCGCGAACAAGCCTCCGGCCCTGCACCTGAAGTTGCCCACGTACAAATTACACCACCATCAAGCACGTCCTTGTCCCAGCGCAGTGTTCAATTATCCATTCAGCAAACATTTGAACGCAGGCGCAAATACGCTGCCAACGCCCCACATGCCACAGTCCTGAATGATCACATTTCGCGACTCATTGCGCTACAAATGTTGCCTTTCCGGCTGGTGTAGACGGAAGCATTCTGCGACCTGATGGCGGCTGCTGTCCCACGTTACTCGGTCCCCAGCCGCCACTATGTCTCCAGATGTGCCGTCCCCGCATTGCATAACCACGTGTCCAACAGCATCACACGTGCCCTGAACAACGCTGTTTCAGCCAAAGTCCACCTAATAATAATAATAATAATACAGCTTTATTTATATAGCGCCAACATATTACGCAGCGCTTTACAATGTAGGGTTAGAGTACAGAAAATATAATACAGTAAGTAATTACAGTAGAGAACAAATACAGTAGAATAATTGGATACAAAACAATAGGCATAGAATCAATGTAAAAAAGAAAATACAAAAAATAAAGCAAGAAATGAAGGTGACCCTGCTCAAAAGAGCTTACAATCTACAACGGGATAGGGGTTGCACAAGGTACAGGGGCTTATTGCACTGATGGTCCAGGCATCTCGAGGAAATGGGGCATAGAACTAAGCTTACATGGATGGTCATTATACAGTGTGTGTAGACCTTTTTGGTTTGGTGGAGTTTGTAGAAGAGTAATGTCCAGAGGGATAGCCCACTATCTACAGTACAAAGGACTTCTATTAGGGAGTATGATAGGCCGCCTTAAAAAGATGCATTTTTTGGGATCGTCTGAAGCCATGCAAGTTGTGAATAGTCCTGATTTCTTTTGGTAAAGCATTCCAGAGGTTTGGTGCAGCTCTGGAGAAGTCTTGGAGCCGAGAGTGGGAGGATCGGATTATTACCGATGTCAGTCGAAGGTCATTTGAGGAACGTAGAGCGCGAGTGGGGTGATAGACAGAGATGAGGGAGGAGAGGTAGGGGGGTGCTGCACTGTGAATAGCTTTGTGGGTGATAAGAAGCAATTTTAATTTGATGCTGTAGTATACGGGCAGCCAGTGCAATGACTGGCACAGAGCAGAGGCATCTGAGCAACGATTGGCCAGATGGGTGATCCTGGCTGCTGCATTAAGGATGGACTGGAGAGGAGAAACTCTGGTGAGGGGTAGGCCGCTTAATAGAGAATTGCAATAGTCAAGGCGGTAATGGATTAGGGCCACGGTGAGGGTTTTTGTTGTTTACAGGGTGAGAAGGGACGGACTCTGGAGATATTCTTCAAGTGTAAGTGACATGAGCGGACGAGACATTGTGTGTGGGAGGAGAAGGAGAGATCGGTGTCAAACATAACACCCAGACAACGAGCCTGCTGCCTAGGCATTATCGTGGTGCCACAAACTGAGAGAGAGATGTCCGATTTAGGGAGGTTAGTGGATGGGGGGAGCAGAAGAAGTTCAGTTTTGGAAAGGTTTAGTTTCAAATAGAGAGTGGACATGATATTGGAAACTGCAGCTAGACAGTCATTGCTGTTCTTTAATACCGCAGGGGTAAGGTCAGGGGCTGAAGTGTATAACCACAGACACGTGGACAAGTGCTTGTGGGCAAGGCCGCTACATCTCCTTGACAAAACACTGGGTTAATATTGTGGAGGCTCTGACACAGTCTGATCGAGGGACGGAACACGTCCTTCCCACACCAAGGATAGCAGGCCCTACCTCTGTCAGGGTTTCACCGACACTCTACAGCTCCGGAATGTCATGCTCTTCAGCCTCCTCCTCCTGCTCATCCTCATCCACTGTACCCTCCACACCAGTCCCAAGCTGGAGGCACTGCAGCACTGCCTCTGCGAAGCGGCAACAGGCTGTGCTGAAGCTAGTCTGCATAGGTGACAAACCCCACAATGAAGAAGAGGTGTGGACAGCTCTGAAACAGCAGGCAGATCACTGGCTCACACCTCTGAACCTAAAGCCAGGAAAGGTCGTGTGTGACAATGGACGGAACTTGGTGGCAGCTTTGAGGCGAGGCCAGCTGACGCATGTTCCATGCGTGGCCCACGTGCTCAACCTGGTGGTTCAGAGGTTTCTAAAGTCATACCCAGAGCTGTCTGAACTGCTGGTAAAAGTTCGCCGTCTGTCTGCACATTTTCACAAGTCACCTGCTGCTTCAGCCGACCTTGGCAGATTTCAGCGCCGTTAGCGTCTTACGGCCCACAGACTGGTGTGTGATGTCCCCACGCGTTGGAATTCAACTCTGCACATGTTGGTCAGGATATGTGAGCAGAAGAGGGCAGTTGTTGACTACCTGCATCACCTAAGCCGTCGGGAAATGGTTCAAACTCCACACATAACACCTGAGGAGTGGAGATGGATGTCCGACCTATGTACCGTCCTCCAAAACTTTGAGGACTCCACCCAGATGGTGAGCGGCGATGACGCCATTATTAGCGTCACCATACCACTACTCTGCCTTCTAAAACGGTCTCTGCTGAAAAACAAAGAGGATGCATTGCAGGCCGAGCGCGATGACTTGGAGCAAGAAACAGTAGTGGGTGTGGGTGAAAACACAGAGTCCAGCCTCATCTCATCACAACGTGCAGTGGAGGACTATGACGAGGAGGAGGAGGATGAAGACATGGAGCAACTCTGTGGCCAAATTGAGGATATGACATGCACACCAGTCATACTCTCGATTCAGCGTGGCTGGCCAGAGGACAGGGGAGATGAGGAGGAGGAGGAGGAGGAGGAGGACAGCATGTTCAGTCATCGTGTTGGTCTGGATACTAAAGTGATGGCTGTTAAGAGTCTGGCGCACATGGCTGACTTTATGGTAAGCTGCCTGCCTCGTGACCCTCGCGTTCAGAACATCTTGGCCAACAATCTGTACTGGTTGGCAACACTGTTAGACCCACGGTACAAGGAGAACTTTATGTCTGTCATTCCTGAGGCGGAGAGGTCAGCCAAAACGCAGCAGTTCCAGAAGGCCACAGTCACGGAAGTAAGCAAATCATTCCCCTCACAAAACGCTAGCGGCATAGGTCAGGAATCGGTGGACAACCAAGGCTTACGGCCGAGAGGGGCACAAGTCCAATCCGCCAAAGGTAGGGGAACAGTCTTTACGAGGTGGGACAGTTTTCTCAGCCCCTCACGTACCACAGCCCCTGAGGTGCGGGGTAGTGACACAAGAAATGCTAAGTTTGGTCAGATGCTGAAGGAGTACCTTGCCGATCGAACAACTGTACTGCGAGATTCCTCTGTGCCTTACAATTATTGGGTCTCCAAGCTGGACACGTGGCATGAATTGGCTCTCTACGCCTTGGAAGTCCTGGCCTGCACTGCTGCTAGCATTTTGTCACAGCGTGTTTTCAGTGCCGCAGGTGGAATCATTACTGATAAACGCAACCGCCTGTCAACTGAAAATGCTGACAGGCTGACTGAGATAAAGATGAACAAGGGTTGGATTGGGCCAAACTTCACCACACCACCAACAAATGACAACTGAATTTAAATTTTGTAATGGGAATTTGCCATGTACCTCCACTGACCCATGGGTACACACTTCTGGACTTCCGAGTGTCCAAGTGTGGGATCAGTAATGTTCGTGGACGTGCACTCAGCCAGTTGGTAGGAAGGAGGATCAAGTTGGGAAATGTGCGGTGCAGTATCACGGCTACTGACAATTGACCGTGTGGAAGACAGGGTGTTTGTGGAGGTGCCAATCAGACTTGAAGCATTATCCGCTATCCAAATAACAAGCTGTTGACACTAGTGTTGGTTCAAGAGCGTAGTACTGCAGCGGGCCCCAACAATTTGGGACAGGACGTGTGAGCGAGTAGATGTGCCACTTTCTTGTTGCGAAATTTGTGCTTGCACACGACCTCGGCCTCTGCCTGCACCACCATCACGTTCACCTCCTTGTTCCTTGCCAACGCCCTTGCGCATTTTGCTTGTATACAGCGACAACAGTCACAGGAGAGGATTTTAGTCCCTAACCTGTATCAAGGTATGACGTACACCAGTCTGGTGACTGTTCAGATCACAAGAGATTAGGATTTTAGTTCCCTAACCTGTATCAAGGTATGACGTACAACAGTCTGGTGACTTGAATGGTTTTAGGAGAAGACTTTAGTCCCTAACCTGTAGAAAGGTATGACGTACAACAGTGTGGTGACTGTTGAGATGACAAGAGTTAGGATTTTTGTTCCCTAACCTGTATAAAGGTAGTACGTACACCTGTCTGGTGACTGTAATGGTTTCAAGAGAGGATTTTAGTCCCTAACCTGTATTAAGGTAGTACGTACACCTGTCTGGTGACTGTAATGGTTTCAGGAGACGATTTTAGTCCCTAACCTGTATTAAGGTAGTACGTACACCTGTCTGGTGACTGTTTTGATGACAAGAGTTAGGATTTTAGTTCCCTAACCTGTATTAAGGTAGTACGTACACCTGTCTGGTGACTGTTTTGATGACAAGAGTTAGGATTTTAGTTCCCTAACTTGAATAAAGGTATGACGTACAACAGTGTGGTGACTGTTGAATGACAAGAGTTAGGATTTTAGTTCCCTAACCTGTATAAACGTATGACGTACAACAGTGTGGTGACTGTTGAGATGACAAGAGTTAGGATTTTAGTTCCCTAACCTGTATAAACGTATGACGTACAACAGTGTGGTGACTGTTGAGATGACAAGAGTTAGGATTTTAGTTCCCTAACCTGTATAAAGGGTAGGACGTACAACAGTGAGGTGACTGTTGAGATGACAAGAGTTAGGATTTTAGTTCCCTAACCTGTATAAATGTATGACGTACAACAGTGTGGTGACTGTTGAGATGACAAGAGTTAGGATTTTAGTTCCCTAACCTGTATAAAGGTAGTACGTACACCTGTCTGGTGACTGTAATGGTTTCAAGAGAGGATTTTAGTCCCTAACCTGTATTAAGGTAGTACGTACACCTGTCTGGTGACTGTAATGGTTTCAAGAGACGATTTTAGTCCCTAACCTGTATTAAGGTAGTACGTACACCTGTCTGGTGACTGTTTTGATGACAAGAGTTAGGATTTTAGTTCCCTAACCTGTATTAAGGTAGTACGTACACCTGTCTGGTGACTGTAATGGTTTGAAGAGAGGATTTTAGTCCCTAACCTGTATTAAGGTAGTACGTACACCTGTCTGGTGACTGTTTTGATGACAAGAGTTAGGATTTTAGTTCCCTAACCTGTATTAAGGTAGTACGTACACCTGTCTGGTGACTGTAATGGTTTGAAGAGAGGATTTTAGTCCCTAACCTGTATTAAGGTAGTACGTACACCTGTCTGGTGACTGTTTTGATGACAAGAGTTAGGATTTTAGTTCCCTAACCTGTATTAAGGTAGTACGTACACCTGTCTGGTGACTGTAATGGTTTGAAGAGAGGATTTTAGTCCCTAACCTGTATTAAGGTAGTACGTACACCTGTCTGGTGACTGTTTTGATGACAAGAGTTAGGATTTTAGTTCCCTAACCTGTATTAAGGTAGTACGTACACCTGTCTGGTGACTGTAATGGTTTGAAGAGAGGATTTTAGTCCCTAACCTGTATTAAGGTACTAAGTACAAGAGTGTGGTGACTCTAATGGTCACTGAAAAGCTTGGATTCCAATCTGTATCACCCTGCCTATATCCTCCTAGATTATTCCTGAGAAGGACTGTTCTGGTCACTGGAAATCTTGGACTCCGATCTGGATCACCCTGCCTATGTCCTCCTAGATTAGTCCTGAGAAGGACTGTTGTGGTCAGCAGCAGTTTGCAGCCCTGATCCGGATCTACCTATGAGGGCCGCAAATCTGTCCCTAATCAGCAGCAGACACTCTCCCTACACTCACTGTCTGGATGGCTGTGTGCCGAGCACAGCGCGCCGGGAGTTATAAAGGCTCGGTGACGCTGTGCAGGGCGGCCAATCACTGCTATGCCACAACTAACAGGGCTGTGGCATTGCAGTGGTCTGTCAGCCAATCCCTGCACGTGGGCTGGCTCTCAAAAGAGCGCCAACATGGAGAGATGACGACCACGAGCACAGCACGAGTACCGCGAGATTACTCGGTGCTCGGCGAGTCGCCCGAGTACAGTGATACTCGTGCGAGTACCGAGTAGTGCCGAGCATGCTCGCTCAACACTAGTAATAATGTAATATTCCAGGAAACTGATACTTGTGCCACCTGAGTGTGGCGAAGCATAAAATGTATTGGAACTCTTGAATGAGGTATGAGGGCCTACAACTCACTAGGCGTACACATGTTACTGAGCCACCTGAATAGTTCTTACAGTAGTAGTCAGAGAGGTTTATACTTGCGCCACCTAAATGTAGCGGAGCATAAAATTTATTGGAGCTGTTGCATAAGGCATTGGGACCCACAGCCAACTAGGCCTACACATGTTACTAAGCCACCTGAGTAATTTTTCCTGTAATCTATGAAACTCATACTTGTAGAGGCTGGCCACTATAAAATTTTTATTATGGCTCAATTGATGCCCTCATTTTTTGAAATGTGGACACTCTTTTTGGGATCTTTTGTTGCGTGTTCCCTAAATTTAGCAGTGCTCTCTGAGCCTGATGCCTACACTTGACACTCATTCCTCGTTCCTGATCAATGTTGAAGCTTAAAATGCTTGGCCAGGCCTTGTCGCGGGCATCCATTGTACACCATGGTAAAAATTTTAACTTCGGGGAATAGATAGCACTTTTCCTGTTGTCTGCATCTAATTTGAACTATTTGGCAGCTTTTGGGACCCACTGAAGGTGTTTTTATGTCTTTGCTTTGCTTTCCATTGAATCCAATGGGGTTCAGAAGTTCGTCAAACTATTCTGGGAACATATTGAGATTTGGCAACTCAAAATCGAACTTCAAAAGATGCGCTCATCTCTAATGATAACCAACTGAAAAATCGACAGCGTGAGTAAAAAGTTAAACAAGAGAGGCCTTGGTCATTATGATTGATGGGAAAAACAAGTCACAATTACATATGGGCTGACTGGTGCATTTAGAAAATGGATAACTATTGCATTGCCACCTTTTTATAATCATCTATAAAAGCAAAAAGGAGCCATTTTTGTCTACCTAAAGATATTCAAAATTGGCATGTTATCAGGATAAGCTATAGCTCTGACAAAAATTAAGAGACCACTGCACAGTTTTCTAAATATCACCATCTCTACATATCTGACAGCCATTCCATTTCAGTGTCAGTTGAATTCCAACCAAAGTACACCTCATTCTACTTAATGTTCTTCTGATTAGGTGATCGTCTGAACCGAACCTTATTTAACGAGGGAAAGTGTAAAAAACAATGCTGTGGTCTACACAATCCTCATAGGACAAGCTGGATGGCAAAACAAGTGCTAGGAAGAGCCCAAAATAATTTGAATGGAAAAATAACTTTTAACTATGCCAAAGAAGTTGAAAAGAAAAGTCTTGTATGAAGAAAAGAAGGGCTCAGTTCTGGCTTTATTGGCAGAGAGATACAGTGAGCGTCATGCTGACTCCATCTTTAAAATTTCGAAGATGGCAGTTCATTACAACAAGGTCAAGCAGCAGACATTGCGGACAACAAAGCTACAGACTTGCAGAGGATGCTGAACAGGATGACCGTCATCTTATTTGAATGTCACTCAGCAATCGCAGGACGACATCAAGTCACCTACAAAACATTTGGCAAATGGCAGCTGAGGTGAAGTGCATGACACGAACAGTTCATAACAGGCTCCAAGAGGCAGGGCTCAACTTCATGTAAAGCTAGCCTTTCATCAATGAGAAGCAAAGGAGAGCAAGGCTGAAGTTTGCCAAAGATCATAAGGATTGGATCATAGAGGACTGAAGTAAAATAATCTTCTCTGATGAGTCTAATTTTCAGCTTTGCCCAGCACCTGGTCATCTAATGGTTAGACGGAGACCTGGAGAGGCGTACAAGCCACAGTGTCTTACACCCACTGTGAAATTTGGTGGAGGATCAGTGATCTGGGGATGCTTCAGCAAGCTAGAATTGGGCTGGTAAATCTTTGCGAAGGATGTATGAATCAAGCCGAAGAACACTTGCTTCCTTCTGCTCAGGCAATGTTCCCCAACTCTGAGGACTCTTTTTTCTAGCAGGACAATGCCCCATGCCACTCAGCTAGGTCAATCAATGTGTAGATGAAGGAGCACCACATCAAGACCCTGTCATGGCCAGCCCAATCCCTAGACCTGAACCCCATTGAAAACCTCTGGAATGTAATCAATAGGAAGATGGATAGTCACAAGCCATCAAGCAAAGAAGAACTGCTAATATTTTTGTGCCAGGAGTGGCAAAAGGTCACCCAAAAGCAGTGTGAAAGACTGGTGGAAAGCATGCCAAGACGCATGAAAGCTGTGATTAAAAATCATAGATATTACACCAAATATTGATTTCTGAACTCTTCCTGAATTTAAACATTAGTATTGTTGTTTATAAATGAAAATGAACTTGTTTTCTTTACATTATTTGAGGTCTGAAAGCACTGTTTCTTTTTTATTATTTTGACGATTTCTTGTTTTCTGCAAATAAATACAACATTTTTAACTTTGAATTTCCGAGACATGTTATCAGTAGTTTATAGAATAAAGAACAATGTGCATCTTATTCAAAAATATACCGTACCTATAAAGCGAAAAATCAGAGAAACTGAAAATTTTGCAGTGGTCTCTTAATTTTTGCCAGAGCTGTATGTTCCATATTTTGCAGTTTTTGCAGAGCAGAAAATGGCCAACTGCAAGGCTAAACAGAAGATCCCTCTGTGCTACCTCATCTGTGCAACACTACCACTACAATAGGTAACTAAAATAGCAGCAAATATTACAGTATATATGACTAGATGTACCAGATATTTTTCAAGCCCCTGTCCCAAACTAATACACATCAACAAGCTGAGGCACAGCACCTAAGTAGCCAGGTTCGGTCATATCACGACTGGTTTCTTTTTCCAGTACATAGTTGTTACCCAATGGACTTTTGGGTCAGCAAATTGGACAAGAGGTATAACGTGGCCCAATTTTCTATGGGGTAATTGTTTTGTTCAGTCTATTTTATTGTCAAGCAAGGTATTCCTCCACAAGTGGGGAAAACTTTGCTTGTTAAACTGTCACGAGTCGGTGAGCAATTTAATTTGATACCAATGATTAGCATATACATAATTATTCATAATGTTCTGGATTGTTCTTATTACAGGAATCTTGTCCAGTAGCTGCTTTGGTAGTCAGTGGCTATTGGATCAGAGATCTGCAAACCTTCTTCACCCTGGCACCATCCCTGATGCCTCTATTGATTAGTGGTCCATATGAAACATTAGACATGCATCACACCACGATGATGATGTTATACTTTGCCTACTAATTAGTTGTGGATCCAGGTTCCACAAATGTCAGAAGGTTGGAGGAGATCACACAGCCACAACAGACATTGCCTCTTTTTCATGGTCCTACAAATCTTTATCCTCAACTCTAATATAAATACAATTAAATATAAATAAGTTGGTAAAATATTAAAACAACATATGAAACTGTTTTTACTAATACTATAAATAGGGGAGATGACAAGTGACTTCCACACCTAAAATTGTAATTCTAAAGTGATAATAACATTGGTGCATGCAATATGGAAAAAGAAAAATATGAATAAGTGGATAAAACATATTCACAATGTTCAGTATTAAACAGTAATACTGCAAAGCTGAGGGTTCTGATAAGATGTTTGATGTATACTGTGGTCTTTTGATGGTTTCTGACCCCTTTAAAACTCTTTATTGCAACAGAGATTTGAAAATGACCTCACCATAGCTAAAGATGGTAGTCTCATAGTAACCTAGAGCAAATAGCACCATGGTCTAACGCAGAGGTCCCCAACTTCAGTCCTCAAGGTCCACCAACAGTGCAGGTGTTCAGGATTTCCTAGAATTGCACAGGTGTTGGAATCATCCTCTGTGCAGGTGATTAAATTACCACTTGTGCAATACTAAGGTAATCCTGAAAACCTATACTGTTGGTGGGCCTTGAGGACTGGAGTTGGGGACCTCTGGTCTAACAGACCTTATATGTTTTTTAATTAAAAATGTTCCATAAATTATGCCTTTTAGCTTTCCGTGATTAGACAGGTGATTCTGCATAGAACAATTATTCAAACTGACTATCACTGTTAGCCGAAACATCATCTTGCTGTAATTGAGACAAGTGACCACATATTCCATAACATCCTCTACTTCTTCCCCACTTTTACACTTAAAGGTAAAGGAAAACTCTATTTTCTGCCACTAATTAAATAAGTATGGGGACCTTTCACATTGATTGCAAGCTCGCAAATTTTGTACAAAATATGGAACAATAGCTCATATATTTTATACATTATTTTTTACAATGTCTTATTGCACACTTTTTAGGCAGGATGCAACCAAGTGTTGATTAAGTGAATTGGGGTGTTTATAATTGTGGAGTGAACAAATATAGTGCACAACAACTTGTAATCTCAGAAGGAGCAGGTTGTCTGTCTTTATATATTTCACACATGAGACAGCCTGTTCTAAGCTATTGTGGGGGCGTGTTTTTCTTTCCCCTGTGTGTTTGTGTCTGCTTATGATTGGTCAACGTCAAACAGGGGAAAAAGTACAAGTGAAAACTCTCTCATAACATCCACTTAGTCTTACTGAAAATTAACTTATTATACAAATACTTTTTAATAACTGTTATCTCTGCATTAGTTAGGATAAATACTAATAAAAATATCTAAAGGTACCGTCACACGCAGCAATTTTGCTAGCAATTTCACTGGCAATTTGCTGGTTGCAGTGAAACCATGGACACATTGTTCCATTTGTAGACGGCAACAAAATAGAACAATGTGTCCATGAGTTCACTACAACCAGCAAATAGCCAGTGAAATTGCTTGCAAAATTGCCGCGTGTGACGGTACCTTTAGGCTATGTTTACACATAGTGCATTTTTAACTTGGTTTATGCAAATTTATGCTAATCTAAATTTTATATTCTAAGCAAAACCCATGTGATTCATGGAAAAGCTGCAGGGAAAAGTATCTTGCATGCTTCTTGCGTGAGTCACCCGGACCAGCCTCTGCCTTTCTGGTTGGGTGACTCATACAAGATGCATGCGAAATACTCCCATGCAGCTCACATAAGTTTGTCTCTGCCCTAACAAGGAGGTTGTAGTGATCCCCAATTCTGTATATTCAAGCGCATGAGACATGAGCCTATGGCATTGAGGCTAGTTTTTACATTGGGCAATGTTTTTATTCAATTTAAAAAGGTGTTATAAATTTTCTTCCAAAGGTAGTTTTCCTTAGTAACAAGTGGAAAAAGTAGTTTTTACTACGTATTTGACATTTCCTTAACAGGCATGCTAATTACAGTGAAAGTGTCTGTACTTTAGCCTTTTCAGAGAACAGTAATTGGGTTATTTCTGGAACAGAGAAGAGTAAGGAGGAATTGATCAATGTAAACAGGTGTTAGGGTTAATATGCAATTTTCTAAATCGGCATTTTTACATATTGCGACTACTGTGTTGAACGCAGCATAATGGTGAATATAAAACAGGTATTCCGACAGTTTCAAGAAATTTGCATTATTAAATATATATATATAATTATATATAATTTAGAATTTGTTTTTTGAGGATTAAAAATACATTTTAGAATATAAAGGGAAATACACTGCTGAGATACTGATTGCATCTTGTAATCAACATATAGTTTTGGCCAAAAGTATTGACACCCCTGCAATTCTGTCAGATAATACTCAGTTTCTTCCTGAAAATGATTGCAATCACAAATTCTTTGGTATTATTATCTTCATTTAATTTGTCTTCAATGAAAAAAACACAAAAATAATTGTCCTAAAGCCAAATTGGATATAATTCCACATCAAACATAAAAAAGGGGGTGGACAAAAGTATTGGCACCCCTAGAAAAATCATGTGATGCTTCTCTAATTTGTGTAATTAACAGCAACTGTAACTTACCTGTGGCACCTAACAGGTGTTGGCAATAACTGAATCACATTTGCAACCAGTTGACATGGAATAAAGTTGACTCAACCTCTGTCCTGTGTCCTTGTGTGTACCACATTGAGCATGGAGAAAAGAAAAAAGACCAAACAACTGTCTGAGGACTTGAGAAACCAAATTGTGAGGAAGCATGAGCAATCTCATGGCTACAAGTCCATCTCCAAAGACCTGAATGTTCCTCTGTCTACCGTGCGCAGTGTCATCAAGAAGTTTAAAGCCCATGGCACTGTGGCTAACCTCCCTTGATGTGGACGGAAAAGAAAAATTGTCAAGAGATTTCAACGCAAGATTGTGCGGATGGTGGATAAAGAACCTCGACTAACATCCAAACAAGTTCAAGCTGCCCTGCAGTCCGAGGGTACAACAGTGTCAACCCGTACTATCTGTTGGTGTCTGAATGAAAAGGGACTGTATGGTAGGAGACCCAGGAAGACCCCACTTCTTACCCTGAGACATAAAAAAGCCAGGCTGGAGTTTGCCAAAACTTACCTGAGAAAGCCTAAAACGTTTTGGAAGAATGTTCTCTCTTTTTGGGCAAAGGCATCAACATAGAGTTTACAGGAGAAAAAAAGAGGCATTCAAAGAAAAAAACACGGTCCCTACAGTCAAACATGGTGGAGGTTCCCTGATGTTTTGGGGTTGCTTTGCTGCCTCTGGCACTGGACTGCTTGACCGTGTGCATGGCATTATGAAGTCTGAAGACTACCAACAAATTTTGCAGCATAATATAGGGCCCAGTGGGAGAAAGCTGGGTCTCCCTCAGAGGTCATGGGTCTTCCAGCAGTACAATGACCCAAACACACTTCAAAAAGCACTAGAAAATGGTTTGAGAGAAAGCACTGGAGACTTCTAAGGTGGCCAGCAATGAGTCCAGACCTGAATCCCATAGAACACCTGTGGAGAGATCTAAAAATGGCAGTTTGGAGAAGGCACCCTTCAAATATCAGGGACCTGGAGCAGTTTGCCAAAGAAGAATGGTCTACAATTCCAGCAGAGCATTGTAAGAAACTCATTGATGGTTACCGGAAGCGGTTGATCGCTGTTATTTTGGCTAAAGGTTGTGCAACCAAGTATTAGGCTGAGGGTGCTAATACTTTTGTCCGGCCCGTTTTTGGAGTTTTGTGTGAAAATATCAATGTTTTGCTTTTTGCCTCATTGTCTTTTGTGTTTTTTCATTGAAGACAAATTAAATGAAGATAATAATACCAAAGAATTTGTGATTGCAATCATTTTCAGGAAGAAGCTGATTATTATCTGACAGAATTGCAGGGGTGTCAATACTTTTGGCCAAAACTGTATATGCCAGGACATTCCTAACAGTATATACTGAATTATCATCCCTAACAGTCTTCTTAGGCCATGTGCACACAGTGCATTTTTGATGCTGTATTTATTTTTTTTGGTGCAGTTTTGTCACAAATCTGTATGCCTTTTCTTATGCCAGCAAAGTCAATGAGAATTCTGAAGTAATGTGCACTTGTTGCTTATTTTTCCCTTGCAGATTTGGTGGCAAAATAAATCTGCAGAATGTCAATTTTTGGTGCAGATTAGCAGCGTAAATCCACCTCAAATGCATCGAAAAACTATGGGAAAAACACACTGAATATGCATCAAAACAAGTCAAAAAGGTATTGCATCTTTAATGTAGATTTCGTGCAACCAAATACTCCCCATGCTCACATAACCTTAATCTGGATGTACAATGAACCTTACTAGAACTGCACTTCCCTAACACTTGCTTAAAGCTATATGAGTCACCTTGGACCTAAAAAAAAATTGGAGTGTACAAAAAGATCCATTTTATAAAACAAAAATGTATTGTTATACAGTTAAAAATGCATGCACTTCCGGTTCCGGCGCCTGCATGGAGAGCCGCGGGTAAAGAAGCTCCGGAGCCCGCCGCAAACACCGCAGCTGTACCCCGGACCTAGACATCCCCCAACGCAACCACAATGAGCGGGGCGAAGGGGTCCACATAACACACCATGGATCGGTATGTGACAAGGTGCAAGGAAGGAGAGGGGAGCGGTGCGGGCCGTGAGGAGCTGCAGGGAGATGGCGCGAAGAAAAACATGGTGGCGATGGCGGGCAGTGAGAGAGAGTGCACACAGCTGCAGCCCTCTTGTGTCTCTGGGAGGGAAGACAGAGATGAGGAGTTGTCTAGAGGGAAAGAGGGAAGCAATCTGAGGGAGTTGGCAGTGCCATAGTCTCTGTGTCCACAAGGCAGAAACACCTAGTTGTGGGGGGAAGTATGCCTACCATGGAGATGCTGTGCCCACAGGAAACCCTGCAGCAATCTCTGGACTATAAGTTGCTGGCCAAGGCAATTGCCCAATACCTGATTGATGATTTCAAAACAGCGGTTTCTGAGATGGTAGCTGCATCTACTAGGGATCTGTCTACTAAACTCGGACGCCATGATCAACAATTACAGGAGGCAGAAGCTTGAATATCAACAGCAGAGGACAGAGTGATCGAATTAGAGTCCAGACTTTACAGAAACAAGTGGAGTTTTTGGTGAACAAACTAGATGATATAGAGAACAGGGCCCGCAGGAATAACCTGAAAATAGTTGGTCTCCCTGAAAGTATTTCCCCTGCTCTCCTGTAGGATGTATTTGAAGTTGAATTGCCGAAGGCTTTGGGGCTGTCCCACAGGTGCAAAACTGAATGCACCCATAGAATAGGTCCCCCCAGAGATCTCCTACATGCGGAAGGTGGGAACAGCTCCACACAAAGCAAAGAAGCTAACAAGCCTCGCCACACTATCGCGAAATACCTAAACCATAGGGATAAAGAAGAGATCTTGCGTGCTTATAAAGCCAAGAGAAACCCACTTGTGATCATGGGACATAAAGCCCTACTATTGGCGGATTAGTCTATTGAAGTGACCAGACGTAGGAGACCATTTGGAGAGGTCTGCACCACTCTCTACAAAAGAAATATTCCTTTCCAACTCAACTACCCGGCAACATTGCGTTTCAGATCACCTGAGGGGTACTTGCTCTCCTTTACGGATCCTAAGGAGGCGCTTTTGGTGCTTGAAAGAGGCAACAGATCACCTCGTAGAGAAAGATCGTCTCCAAATAGCCCCGAACAGGTAGTAGCGACACCGGATGCGAGCTCCAGCTTAGACCGCACCCAGGCTCGAGATAGGGACAATGTGAGATCTTACAGATTACGCTCAGACGCCCTGCCGGATGAGAGGCGGATGGGTCCTTCAACTTCAAAACAACAACGTCAATCAGTTACTAGATGGAATAAGAAAAAGCCGTGACATTTTACTTGGTCAAAACCCGCCTAGGAAACCTGAGAAATTTTCTTGGGTCTGACGACTTTCACAGATTTCCTTTTAATTCATCTTTGCTGCATTGAGAACTTCGCAGCGAGGTCCTCATGAGGATACAGGAGAAAAGTGGTTGTTGACTGTCTGGGAGAATTATGGAGGGAGGGAGGGGGCTTGAAGGGTTTTTTTTTTTCTCTTTTTTTTTCGCAGTTTTGAAGTGATCAGGAGTGGAAGACTTATCTATTTACCGACTGCCTTACAGGGGGAGCAATAAGTATAAATGAGCCACCTTTGTTCAGGCTCCCTTCAGATAATTCAAGCTCCCTTCCGATCTAAGAATGGCTTAATTCCACTTCTAAGTACTCTAGATGTTTTGCAAATTTTATCTATGTTTTGCGGATGCTGTTTTGCTACTGCTCATTATTCAGTTTTCAGCGACAGAAGTTCGGGATTGATTTGCTTGAATTTTTAAATTCAATGTACTGTTCAATATTTACAATTGGTGTTTGTGGCAGGTTAGAAATATTTGTGGCTAATTCCAGGCAGGAAAAAAGTGGAGTCACTAGTCGATGACATGGGGAGGGAGGGGGAGGGGGGCATTATGGGGCATTTCTGAAAGGAAGAGGGTTACTTAAAGTTGTCTGCCTAGTTCTAAATTATCTACGCAACTATCAGGTTACCCATGTAAAGCATTTAGGAATTCTGTTCCAGTCCCCTGGGAGGAGATTTGGGAGATAACCAGATGTCATTACAATTCCTTTTTCTGCTGGGAAGATGGTTAGATGGGTGTCTTGCAATGTGAAAGGGCTACGTTCCCCAGCAAAACGTATGATGGTTCTCCGTCACCTTAAGAGACTTCATGCGGATATTGCCATGCTCCAGAAGACCCATCTGACATCTGAAGAATTTTGGGTGGGGAAGATTTATGGGTCCAGTGCTGCCAATAGGAAAGCTGGAGTTATGATACTGATTAACAAATCCTTAGCGCACACAGTTGTCAATACGCAATTGGACCAGGAGGGCAGATTAATTCACATAACAATTCAAATACATGACGACACGTTTAGTGTCTATAATCTCTATGCCCCTAATGTAGCTCAGAAGACTTTCTTACATAAAATACAAAACTTGCTCCTGACAAACCATGTAATTAGCAGATTAGTAGGGGGGGGGGATTTTAATTTGGTGCTCAGTGAAGAAAAGGACAAGAAACATGGTAGGCCCTTGCTGTCCGGACCACGTGGGGACTCAACCACCCATGGGGATAGTTTTTTGCAAACCTTTTTTACTGATTGCAATTTGAAAGATGTGTGGAGAACACTACACCCCTTGGAAAGAGAATATACTCACTACTCTCACTCCCATGACTCATGGTCAAGATTAGACATGTTCTTCACCTCATCCTCGATTTTCCAGAGAGTAGTTGAGATAAAAGTCGAGAATATGGTCATCTCCGATCACTGCCCCTTAGTCATGGAATCCAGGGATAAAATACAAAAAGGCACTGACTACTTGTGGAGGTTCCCAGACACAATGACACGTGAAGAAAATTTTGTCAATTGTCGGGGGGAATGGTGGTCGGAGTTCTCTCTCAATAATGTTGCACACCGTGATGACCCCACTCTCTTCTGGGAAACGGCAAAAGTAGTCCTTCGAGGCAACATCATGGCTTATACCATGAGACTTAAAAAGAGGGTTAGAGAACAGTATTTAAAAGCTAGTGAGGCAGTGAGAGTAGCATACTTTTCATACAAATTAGTAATGAATGATCTGAATAGAGAGAGGTGGTTGTCAACCAAAAAAGACTTTGATTTGTGGGCCAGGAAACGGGAAGACCTCTATAAAAGTAGGCTAGAATTGGACTTGCATAGATTTGGAGACAAGGCTGGCCGCCTATTGGCGAGACTGGCTAAGGGAAGACATAATGCCACTGCAATTAGACTAATAATAGACAAACATGACAAGACCTGGTCGGATCCAAAGGACATTGTCCAAGCACTAGGGAAATATTATGCTAAACTATATAAGGAGGATGGGAAACAGGAGCCTGGGGGAGATACATGGTTGGATTCTCTGGCGTTGCCTAGGCTCTCCATGGATGATAAGCAATTTTTGAATGGGTCCATTTCAGAGGAGGAGGTAAAGTCAGCCATTGGAATGTTGAATCCTGGCAAGGCACCGGGCCCAGATGGCTTTAATGGCGCCTTCTTCAAATCACTTAAAGATCAAATATCTCCTGTTCTGAGAGATTTTTTTAATGATATCCTCCATGGCATACCGATCCCCGAGAGGATGAACGTGGCGCACATTAAGCTAATCCTTAAATCCGATAAGTCACCTACAGACCCAGAAATTACAGACCCATTTCCCTTATAAAGCAGGCCCTCAAACTTTTATCAAAAATTCTAGCAGACAGATTGGCGCAAATACTTCCTAAGCTGATTCCATCACACCAGGGGGGTTTTATTAAGGGACGTTCAACCGTCACTAACATAAGGAAGGCGATGCTTATTTTGGATGTAGTGGGCAAACAAAACGGGAAGGAGGAAGGGTGTCCGGCAATGATCACCCTAGATGCCGAAAAAGCATTCGATATTGTGAGGTGGTCATGGCTGGAGCAGGTGCTGGATTCCATGGGATTTGAAGGCCCCTTTAGGCAGTACCTAAGATCTCTATATGCTAACCCGAAGGCGTGCATTAGCATACCGGGGTTTCTTTCAGATACTTTTAAGCTGGAGAGAAGGACACGTCAGGGGTGCCCATTATCCCCACTGCTTTTTAATTTAGCTATTGAACCATTGGCGCTCTTTCTCGAGTCTCACAATAGATGTGAAGGCCTCAAGATTGGCAGTAAAGAAATAAAGCTCTCATTATTTGCGGAAGACATTATTTTGTATGTCCAAAATCCAGGGAGAGATCTACCAAATATTTTAACGGATATAGAGAGGTTGGGTAAAATATCTGGTCTGCGACTAAATAAAAACAAATGCGAAATTCTCTTCATTAGAAAAGACAAAGATAATCTATGAGACAATGCACTGGGAGGGATCAGAAAGGCCGGAGAGAGCGTTAAATATTTGGAAATCAACCTTGCACGGACATCGGGGCAAATTTATAGGTTACATTTCACAGCAATCATTAATAAAATCATAAAAGAACTGGATGGGTGGAGCAATCTTCCCCTGACTCTGTTGGGTCGATGTCACGTCATCAAAATGATGAGCTTCCCTAGGTTGCTCTACCCGCTCCAGATGATACCCATGTTATTAAAACACTTGGATATTAAAAAAATATAAATTCGGCCTTCTCAAGATTTCTCTGGAGGGGTAAACGAGCCAGAGTAGCCATCAATACTTTATTACTAAACAAAGAAGAGGGAGGGCTCCAACTACCTGATATCAGAGGTTACAACCTGTCTTGTCTGATGCGCAATGTACTTGATTGGGCCAGACATACTAGTAAATTTTCTGACATTTGTGGTGATGTGGCCCCTGGCCGGGTGCATCACACGGGTTATCAATGCAGGTCTCTGTTCACATGGGCCGGTTTTCCTGATTGTGTGTGCTGTGTGAAACCTGTCCGATGTACAGGGGGTTAACAGCTGAAGGGTTTTCATGAGCTGAGTAAAACAGCTGAGTGTGAGTGCTGAAGATCCGATACATTCATGAGCCTAATGAGCGGCTGAACCTGTGGGGATGAGTGCTTTGCTGGGCTAAACCTGAATGGTGCACAGGGGGTTAATCACATCTCAGGTCTGTGTGTGAGTGAAGATGTGCTGATTGACTCACTGTGTTGCAGCTGTGAGTGAGCAGCCTGGATAAGAACCTGCCAGGTGTCTGAGTGAGGAGAGGATGATGGGAGTCAGAAGTCCAGACCACTGCCATGTGAGGAGGTGCTGGAAGTGATCCGTCCCCGGTGGGGGAAGTGATGGGAGCCTGCCAGCTCCATGCCGGTGGCACAAAGATGCGTGCATGCCAGCAAGTGTCCAGGACCGAGGACGGCTCAAGGGCCAGGCGGTCATATGTGTGATGAGGACCAAGGATGGCTCAAGGGCCAGGCGGTCAGATGTGCTGTGTGAGAGACTGAGTACGGCTCAAGAGCCAGGCGGTCACAGCTGACTTTGGGACTGACTGAGTGAGTCATGATATGGTCCCGTTGATCCAGATGTAAGTGTCCTGGATCCCGGTGGATCCATGGAGGTCTTGTGTGTACTGAGTGACAGGGTTCCTGGTACTATTGTGGGCCCTGAGTAGGTAGCATATTGGTTTATGTAAAAATGCCATGAATGCTGTGTCATGCGTGAGTCATAATGGTTATGAAAAAGTGCCATGTGTGATGACTCGTGTGCAATAGAATGGGGAATGATCCCTGTCAGGGTGATAGACGGTGATAGCCGTCTTTAGAACCAGACTGAGGTCTGCAAGGGTCGGTGGGTGACGCCTTGAAGTTCTGGGGAAAACGTATGTAAATGTCCTGTAATGGAATGTCATATGGGAATGTCATATACTGCAATGTAAGGATATGCATATTATATGTGAAAATGGAAATACAGTGTTATGGTTTATGTGTTGAAAGCGGTTTATGACAGAAATGAATAAATCCGCTGGTTATGTTACGTTGAAATGTAGTCTCTGCTGTCATTTTCCCCGTGCCAAGCGGGTTCCCCTAGGGCGCTACCTCACACATTGAACTGAAAGAGGAGTGCGCGAGACCATGGAATCTTTTCTCAATATTACATTCTCCCCTCACACAGCTCCCATCTAAGATCAAGTATTCTACTATATACAGGGATACGATATCATCCTGGAAGGGAGTTAGAAAAAAATTGGGTCTCTCTTGGAAAGTTTCTAAAAGGTTGCATCCGTGGTCATGTCCCTCATTCAGGTTAGGACGGGAGAACACGCTCTTTTGGGAATGGATCACTAAAGGTATAATGACCATGGGAGACTTAATTCATGTCAGGGAAAGGAGATGGTTGACGGGGGAGGAGATTTGACAAAATATGGGCTTTCTAACTTTCACTTAATACAATACCAACAAATACGCCACTCCCTCATGTCTCACTTAATCGATGTCTCAGGTGAAGTGACCCATTCCCAGTGGGATGGCTTGATGGAGTTGCCTCATGATGCTATTTCTATTTCCTCTATTTATGGCAGTTTAGTAACGCTCTCACACTGACCACTTCTGACAAACGTTTTAATAAATGGAGGAAACATTTTGGGGATCCTGACTTGCCTCAAAAAATTCTAGATGGATGGGCGACAGTTAAAAAATTTATAACTAATGAGAGGTGGAGGGATATGCAATACCGCCTAATGCATGGGACCATCCAGGGCTTTAATATCCCCTCTAAATCGGGATCCCAGGGAAGATGGTTGCATTGTCCCAAATGTAACACCTTCAAAACAGACCTGGAACACTTCCGGTTCCGGTGCCGCGGTGGACACCACGGAGTGAGGGAGCTCCGGGCGCCAACGGGCCACAGACCGTCATTACAGACCCCCCGGAGCGGGCGGACAGCAGCAGGAGACACTGTGTGACGACCGCGACTCCCGGGAACAGTGGAGCGCTGGTTGCGGAACGGAGGAGGCGGCCAGAGAGCGGGGCCGAGACAGAACGAGAAGGTGGCGGGAAAGCCCAAGATGGCGGCGCCTGCACAGCAGCCGAGGAGGAAGGAGAGCGCGGCTCAGGAACCCCCCCAGCCGCAAAGGTCAGACCGAAGGGAGCAGGGGGGAGCCCGCACCAGCCAGGGGCAGCCCAGGGGCCAAGGAGGGGGAGGCACGTCACCCCGGAGCATTGACAGTGAATCCTCCACAATTACGAGGGACATGTTCGAGTCTCTGAAAGGAGAGATAACGGCCGCGGTGCGAGTGGCAGTGAGAGAAGCAGTGGAGGATTTACAAGAGACTGCAGCTAAACACGCGGGCAGACTAGACCAGCTCGAGCAGAGGGTCTCTGATTTGGAGGACAGACTACTGACAAAAGAGCAGGAATTAACAGAGGTCAAGAAAAATAATATGTGGATGGCTGATAAACTGGAGGACTTGGAGAATCGGTCTAGAAGGAGTAATCTGCGCATGACTGGTCTCCCTGAATCTGTCTCTAACCAACAGCTAGACAGTATCTTTGAAAAATTGCTGCCGGAGGCTCTGGGCATACAGGGAGTCTGCAAGGTGGAGAGAGCACACAGGCTGGGGCCCCCACGAAGCGGCAGTGAAAGACCATCCAATATGGAGGACACCAGCCACTCTGACAGAAGATCCAGGGGTCCAAGGCAGGCTATAGCCAAATTCCTTGACTTTAAAGACAAAGACAGGGTGCTCAGAGCATTTAGGGCCAGGAGGAGGCCCCTAGAAATTATGGGTCACAGGGTGGTCCTACATGAGGACTTCTCTGCTGTGGTGGCTAGACAGCGCAGAGCCTTCAGTGACGTTTGCGGTATGCTATACCGGAGGGGAATCCAGTTTCAACTGCAATATCCTGCAGTGCTTAGGACGAGGAATGAAGATGGATCATTTCAAAGGTGGCAGGATCCCGACGAAGCAATGAGGGTGTTCATGAGATCCTCAAAGGGCTCACCGCGTTCGGGGCAGAATGGCTCACCGCCAGGGAGAAGGAGTCCAGTAATCTCTGAGACAGTCCCGGAATGATGACGTTGGCTGACATAGGCTAACTTGGCTTTTATATTTTCTTTTCTCCTCATATTTTTACAGAGGATGCTGTCCGTGCGGACAGGGACAGATAACATAATAATGCAAGAGGCTTGATTGGTGCCTTGAGGTTGGCGTCTGCCTCGGAAAAAAAGGAAGTCAGGTGGACTAAAGATGTTTTTGGGTATGGAGCAGGGGAGGTGGGAGGGATGGGGTGTTAAGGGGGCAGTTATATGGTTAATTCTACAAATGTTGGGGGAATTGGGGAATAGTCGTCTAACTGAGGAATCTAAAGAATTTCTTGTCAAAAACAGACAGGAGGGAGACAAATTGAGGTATAATATAATCTATGAGGTTGTTCGCTTTTGTCACTTTAAGATTTGTTGCTGTAGGAAACGGGGGAGACATCTTGCTCAGTATTACATGCTAAATAATGGTTAGAATTATAACCTGGAACGTCAAGGGATTAAAATCCCCAGAGAAACGTATGATGGTGCTTCGCCACTTACGCAGATTAAAGGCAGACATTGCAATCTTACAGGAGACTCATCTCCCGCAACACGATTTATTTAGAATGCATAGGATGTGGGTGGGGGAGGTATGTGGGTCGGGAGCGACAGGTCGCCAAGCAGGGGTCATCACACTGATAAATAAGGGACTTCAGTATAAACTAAAACACTGTCATCATGATGATCAAGGGAGACATGTGCAGGTGGTACTGGAGACACCCAGCGGATCCCTAGACATACACAATGTATATGCACCCAATGTGGATCGGACCATCTTTTTTACTGAATTGGGGCGGGAATTGGTGAAGGGGGAGTTGACAGCACTAATTATAGGAGGTGACATGAACGAGGTCATGGAGGTGGGGGAGGACAGATCTGGACCAGGGGGAACAAGGAGAACGGGATTGGAGGTGACGCACCTGGGACCTCTCCGGGGACTAGTGGAAGATCTTAAATTGCATGATGTATGGCGTCTTCAACATCCGGAGGACCGCCAATTTACACACTTCTCGCACCCTCATGGGACATGGTCGAGAATTGATCTTCTACTGGCCAGCGGAGATCTGCTTCCAAAGATTGAAAAGTCTGAGATTCTAGACATGCTGATTTCAGATCACTGTCCAGTGGTCTTATCGCTAAGCGATTCATTCCCCAGGGGGTCTGACTTCATCTGGAGGTTCCCACACTTTCTGAAGGGAGACAAAGATTTCCATCGACTACTAGGGGAGTGGTGGACTGACTATGTGAAATGTAACCCACCGGAGGCAATGAGGTCGTCTTTGTTTTGGGAAACGGCCAAGGTGGTCTTACGTGGGAGAATCCTGGCGCATGCAGCGACTGTTAAGAAAAAGACCCACGCAGCTTATCTGGAGGCCAGCCACTCTGTAAGTAATTACTTTAGACGATACCAACAAGACCCAACAGGTAATAATAAAACAGCCTGGCTTGAGGCCAAAAAGAATTTTGATGTGTGGGCTCGAAAACGGGAGGTAATGGGTAAAACTGCCAGGGAGGCTACCCTACATAGATATGGGGATAAAGCTGGACGAATTTTGGCGCATTTGGCCAAAGGTAGAAACGAAGTCTCACAAATAGCGAGCATGAAGAACCAAAATGGGGATAACACATCTGACCCCAAAGAGATCAATTCTATATTGGGTAACTTCTACTCAGAGTTGTATAGTAAAAAATCCAGTGACAGACTATTAGGTCTGAAGTGGCTGGAGGAGTGGCCGTTGCCGGAGGTGTCTGAGGATGACTTAGAGGAAATAAATAGGGAAGTGTCGGAGACCGAAATAACAAATGTCATCAAACAATTGAATATCCACAAAGCCCCGGGTCCAGATGGCTTCGGTGCAAGCCTATATAAAATCTTAGCTGAACAGATTGTCCCACATTTAAAACTATTGTATAATGACTTCTTGAGGGGGGAGCAAATTCCTGACCACATGAACACTGCCTACATTAAGCTTCTGCCCAAAGGAAACAAACCAATGGATGATCCGGCCTCGTTTAGACCTATTTCCCTGATTAATCAAGATCTTAAAATCATTTCAAAAATCATGGCAGACAGGCTAGCGGAAATACTCCCAAGGTGGGAGGGGAAGGAACAAGCTGGTTTCATTAAAGGTAAATCAACCGTATGCAATGTCCGTAGGGCACTGATGGTGCTGGAGGCGGTCCGATTGGGCAGGAATACAGAAGGGAGGGCTCCGGCCATGGTCGTGCTAGATGCGGAGAAAGCCTTCGATAGTGTGGCTTGGCCATGGCTGGAGCAGGTTCTAGACAGAATGGGGCTAACAGGCAGTTTTAGGAGGTTCCTGGGTGTCCTATATGCAAACCCACGAGCGCGTATACACACACCGGGTTTTTTATCTGACTTTATTGGGTTGGAAAGGGGAACGAGACAAGGGTGTCCTTTGTCCCCGCTCTTGTTCAATTTGGCGATTGAACCCCTCTCGAGATACCTCAATAGTCCTGGTAGCTTTACAGGAATACAGGTGGGAAAGTCGACCCTACAGGCGAACCTGTTTGCAGATGATATTATTCTATATATGGATGATCCTGAGGGGGACCTTGGGGGAGTTCTGGAGAGGTTTGAGGAATTCAAGACAATTTCGGGGTTCCGTCTAAATTTATCAAAATGCGAGATCATGCCCCTCAATGAAAGGGGCAGAAGGGTCTTACAGGACGAGTGGGGACAAGGTACATATCAGGGGATCACAGTGGCCACAAAAGAGATCAAATACTTAGGCATAACCTTGGGGAGCGACGCCAGAGACATCTATCGACTAAATTTTCAACCTATTATACTAAAAATTGAACGGGAACTAGAACGCTGGAAATCTCTCCCGCTGTCTTTAATGGGCAGAATACATCTTGTTAAGATGGTGAGTTTTCAACGCCTGCTCTACCCTCTACAGACAATACCTCTCCTACTTCGCCATGTTGATGTCAACAGGCTGAACAGGGCATTCTCTGGTTTCCTCTGGAGAGGGAGAAGAAGCAGGATTAAATTACGCACCCTAATGTTTTCCAAAGAGGAGGGGGGAATGACCTTCCCCAATGTGCGGGGATACAACCTGGCTTGTGTCTTTAGACATGCAATAGATTGGCTAAGAGGCACGAGCACACATTCGGACTACGAACTCGAGTCGCAGTGGTGTGCACCATGGGATTTAGGCGCGATTCTCCATGCCTCGAATACTGTGCTTGACCCACACATCAAACATTCTATTATATTCCGAGATACGAGGGCAGCGTGGAAGGCTATCAGATGCAAGATGGGACTAGCTTGGAGAGTCACGAAATATGCCCCGTTGTGGGGCAACCCAGATTTCCCCCAGGGACATGACAACGCACTGTATTCATTATGGCGAGACAGAGGGATCAAGAACATGGGAGACCTAACGTGGACACCCGACAGTAGATGGATGACGGCAAAAGAAATGGATACGAGATGGCGTTTGGGTCCCTCTTTTGCTCTGCAATATGCTCAAATCAAGGGACATATGTTTTCGAGGCTACGGGACTTAACATTGGAATGTCGTGTATCGGCACTAGATTCTCTATTGTCTCAGGAGGCTCCTGTGGCCAATATTTCTTCCATTTACCTTAGCCTCCGAAACAATCTGATCCCCTCTGGACCACGAAATCTTTTTAAAGGGTGGGAGACAAGACTGGGTGAAGAGGGGGTGGAGGAGATGATTCTCGCGGGATGGAAAGAGATACAAAGGCATGTGATAGACGAAAGGTGGCGAGACACACACTACCGGTTGATACATAGAGCTATATTGGGCTTTAATATCCCTCCATCTATAAACAATCCGGACAGAAAACAATCGTGTCCGAAATGCACATCACCTAGATCTGACCTCTTTCACGGAATGTGGGAATGTGAAGTGATCAGGGGGAAGTGGTCTTTAGTTCAAGGGTGGGTTGGGGGCGTTCTGGGCCTAAGAGTGCCTTTGGATAAAACAGCATGGGTGTTTCATGATTTGGCGAATTATGGCATCCCTGCCAAATGGAGAGCGTTCCTACACATAGTCATGCTTGCATTCAAACGCCTCATTTTACGACACTGGCTAGATTCAGGCCCGCCCACACTCGAGGCTTTACGAATAGACTTGGAACATGTCATGAGGCTGGAGAGATTAGAGGCTCTAACAGATAAAGAGAATAAGACGAAAATTTTTTTCGCTACTTGGCGATACTTCATAGAACATCAATTATCTAAGACAGAGTTAAAAGAATTTATGTCACCATTCCAGAATACTCAATGGTACTGTTTGGAGGAGTTGGGGGGTACATTAGGAAAGCTTAGATTAGATGGCCAATAAATTGATGATAATTATTATACCATAATCAGGTGCTTAATTATGACGACGAGAGGTGTTGGGGGGAGGAGGGAAGGGATTGTTATAGTTAATCTTTTTGTTAGTATCGAAGTCGGAATACATTTGATATATTATTTGTGACAAATGATGACTTTTCAATGTTTGTTCTGACTTTAATTTTATTGGATAAAACAAATGTTTAATAAAAATAATTTTCAAAAAAAAAAACAGACCTGGAACACGGGATCTGGTCATGTGGGGAGACGCGCTCCTTTTGGGTAAAAATTGAGGAAATGACGGTGAGACTTATAAATGTTGATAAGCGACTTAACCCAATGCTATGGTTATTCCATGTGAGTGAGGGTAACGCCGTGAATCGTCAGCCTCATGTTTTATTCCATACCATTGCCATGGTGGCAAAGAGGCTGTTACTCCAAAATTGGCTCAGTAGACTGGTTCCAGGGATGGATTCTGTCCATGATAATCTTAAAAAAGTACCCCTTGAATTAACAAACATTACGAAACGCTGATAAATTGGCAAAAAAAATTTTCTCAAGTGGAGACCTTATATTAAACTAGAATTCACAGATGAGGAGATTAAGCTCTTTATGCGACCCTATAAAACTTCTGGTTGGTATGCTCTGGAAAGCCTGGCAGGCACGCTATGCAAACTGAACTGTGATACTTGATATCGATAGTACTTTTCCTAAACTAATATGCTTTATTCACATGATGGTAGTTTGACCTGAGAGTTCTGGATAGGAAGACATACTTAGGGAGGGGGGGACTACTTTGAGCTAGATAAATGGAAAGTGTTTGGTAGCGTTCCAGAGCTGGCAATATTAGAAGGACTGGACTCACTTAGTTTGCTTTTTCAGAAATGTCATTGCTGGACTGGTTTAACATTAACATTATATGTCTGCATTCTAATAAGTTTCGGACCCATACTGTTATATATTTTCATCTTGTATACCCTTATTTTCTTTGTTTATTCTATATGTGTACGCTACTTGCCGTTTTCAATAAAAATGATGATTCAAAAAAAAAAAAAAATGCATGTAGGCAATATGACTTATAAGGTAACAACTTCCTATAATGACACAATAGTGGGACAAAAATGAAGATTTACTAATCTTGTAATATTTAAATTCTCCAGCTTTGCCAAATTGAAGTACTTCTAATTGCTTGGAAAACAATGAGGTCTGCTAAACTTTATCCAAACACTTTCATCTTTAACATATACACAGAGTCAGCCATATATGAGAGGACACTCAATGTTAAACAACTATGAGTACTCAAAGTGTGGATGGTAAGAAAAATACTACTTATAGCAGAAGATCATGTATTAATAATTGTCAAGGATGATAGAAAAAATTGGAGTCTGACTCAACAGGACTGGATTTTCCTTTACTTTTTATTCTTCAAAAGAAAATCTAGTGCGTACAAAAGAACAATTTACATGGTCGACATGACCCAGTCGACGCATTTCGACTGCACTAAGCAGTCTCACTCATGACTGTCCGGAGTAAGGCTGCATAGTGCAGTCGGAATGCGTTGACTGGATCACGTTGACCATGTAATTTTTTTTTTTTTGTATGAACTATTTTTTCTTTTGAAAAATAAAAAGTAAAGGAAAATCCAGTGCTGTTGAGCTGGACTCCAATTTTTCTGCTACCCTTGATGTGAGGCCAGGGCGAGGACGGTATCTGAGCCCCAGGTGGATGAGCATAGAGCAACTGAGTGAGCTGGAATCAAGTTTCTATAATTAATAATTGTCCCATAATTTGGAGGTGGCTGAAGGTATTGTCATTGCTTGCTGCCAAATGATAGTGCTCCCACCATTTGCCTGGCATCTCAGTTTCAATAGTATCTGTATCCTCAAGATGCAGATGCAGTTGAATACAATGATGGCCATCAGCTCCATTTTCCTTCAATCATCTGTTTCTCACTGCAAAAAGTGCAAGGATTCCAATAGATTATGGTTGCTGCATTCATTGCATAGACCAGACTGATACACAGAGAGAATGGAACTAGGTGACTAGTTATTTTTATTTTGTCAGTCAATTATTATGCTGTAAAACTGTGGATGCATCAAACAGTTAGGTGTGATTCAAAATACTGTGCTGTGTCTGTGGGAAACATCAAAATGTGTGGGGTCTGTGGACGCTCCATACCATGTTGGGGGCTTAGCTGTGCCCCATACAGTGCATGGAAGGCTGTGAACACCAGGATAATGTGTTGGGGGCTGTGGGAGCAATTATACTGTAAGGATGACTGAGGGTACATCATACTGTGATTCTGTGGGGGCATCATACAGAGTGAAAGGCCCACAGGGGCATCATACTCTGTGAAGTCATCATACTGTGTGGGTGCTGTGGGGGCATCATGCTGTGTGGGTGCTCTGGGGGCATCATGCTGTGTGGGTGCTGTGGGGGCATCATGCTGTGTGGGTGCTGTGGGGGCATCATGCTGTGTGGGTGCTGTGGGGGCATCATGCTGTGTGGATGCCGTGGGGGAATCATGCTGTGTGGATGCTGTGGGGGAATCATGCTGTGTGGATGCTGTGGGGGCATCATGCTGTGTGGGTGCTGTGGGGCGTCATGCTGTGTGGGTGCTGTGGGGGCATCATGCTGTGTGGATGCTGTGGGGGCATCATGCTGTGTGGATGCTGTGGGGGCATCATGCTGTGTGGGTGCTGTGGGGGCATCATGCTGTGTGGATGCTGTGGGGGAATCATGCTGTGTGGATGCTGTGGGGGCATCATGCTGTGTGGATGCTGTGGGGGCATCATGCTGTGTGGATGCTGTGGGGGAATCATGCTGTGTGGATGCTGTGGGGGCATCATGCTGTGTGGATGCTATGGGGGCATCATGCTGTGTGGGTGCTGTGGGGGCGTCATGTGAAGAGGCTGCATAATTTATGCACTAAAAGTAATCCATGCAAAGAATACGTAAAAATCTTATCTATCAATACATAAAACAAAGTTTCCCAACCCGTAAATGCTGTATTGGGATAAAGATTTTAAATTTCAACATTGTAATCACTGTAGTTGTCCTGACTTGGAGACTCAGTTTTAACAAATTATGAATAAAGTAAAAACAAATTGCGGAATATTGTTCTTTTTTGCAATTTTACCAAACTATTATTTTTTACAATTTTCCAGTACATGAAATAGTTAAATTGTTAGTGCTATGCAAAACTACATCTAAGTGTGCAAATAAAAAACAGGTTGTTATATACGGTAATCTTTTCAGACACACAAATGAAAAAGTTATGGTTCTTGGAATAAAGGGACAAAAGTACAAAAGTGAAAAAAATAAAAAAACTGGGATAGGCTGGGGTCACACATAAGCCCTTGGTCCGTTTCTGGCTTCATTTTTGTCTTTTTTTTTTTCTAAGTCCAAAAACTGACAGAAAAACGGATTGGATGTAATAAACACCCTGTCTGTTTTTTTCTGGACCTCAAAACATTGCTCTGTCCGTTTTTGAGCCAAAAACATTGCTAGCAATGTTTTTGGTATCAGTTAAAAAATGCATGCGTTTTTTTAACATCGGGCCCTATGGGAAACGCATGCGTTAACGCATGGCACATATAGGCACCTGCGTTAACGCATGCGTTAACGCATATGCGTTTTTAATGAAAAAATGACTAAGTCCAAAAACGTTCAGAGGTGCAGGAGGCTCAAAAAGCACCCTATAAAAAACGGATTGGTCATGGAAATCACTTCCAAAAACGGACTTCTATGTGTAACCCCAGCCATAGGGTTAAGTGAAAGAGAACAAAAGTACTTATTGTATAGCCAGCATCTGGACAATGGTTATTTTTCACAAAAATGTCATCTGTAAAATCAATCTGATGCCAAATATTTTCCACTTTCCAAGAGTTCATTATTTTTTTCATCGAACTTGTAAGGCTAGGGTCAGACTTGCATCATGCATTTGCTAAATGCATGCGCTATTTTCATGTGCAAATGTGGTAAGATGCATGCGTTAACGCATCCATAGACTCCAATACAAAAAATGCTTTGCAAAAGTGCAATGTGTTTGACGCTATGCGTTTTTGCAAGTGCACCAAAAAATGTGGTCTGCAGCATTTTTTGATGCTTATGCAAAAACACATGCATTTTTTTTTAACATGGGAGTCTATAAGAAACACATGCGTTACCGCATGGCACATATATGTACCATGCGTTAACGCATGCCTTAATGCATGCGCTAAAAATGGACATACATGCCATGAAAATGGCAAGGGGAAAAAAAAGATCCTTTACTGCATCCTTCCAACGGATGCATGCTCCCAAGTGTGACCCTAGCCTAAGTCACTAAATATTTTGTCACAACAAAAATAAGAGAAAAAAAATAGCACTTATGGTACTTTTGGCACCAACTTCAGATCGGACTCTGCCACGTGTTCCTGGTAAACCACGGCTGTCAAATCCACCAATCCGGATGGAGGATACGGTCAGTGCTCGCCAGAGAATTCCCATAACCGGGATAAACAATCCAAATGAAGTAAATAAGGCGTTCCATGGCACATGATCTTTTAAAATTTCAACATTTATTTCCTACAATAAATGAATATACAACCATTTCAGTGCAAGAGAGTGAGATGCCAGCTGATAACGGCAACGGTCCATTGCGCTTATATGGGTCTTAATTAAATATTTTGTAGTGATAATACTCTATATGAATAGAAAACATCACACATGTCATCAAAACATATTTTGGAATATAAGAACGTAAAAGGAATTAAATAGCACATTTCAAAAATTAAAGAAATTGGATGAACGAAACATACCCAATACTAATCAGCGCTGGTTATTTCTATTTGTTTGAGTGAAATTACTGCTGTTTTCGTGAATTCAAATTTCTCCAATTTATTTGCTCATGGGAATTTACAAGATGAAAAATTATAAACTTTTTCATATATTTCTATTGCTAATTAATAATTTGAAATTATGACTGTGACAACATAGACTCTTTCATTGCATAGCATGGATTAAGTTTCTTAATATTTAGTCAGACATGATGTTATTTTGTTAATTACCTTGTGGTATGCCACTCCTTGTTCCTACAAAACTTGTAGATGCCTGCTTGTGTTTAACATTTGTAATGTAATTATCTCACCCCTTTATCAGAGAAGGTCAGAGGCTCTGAGAACTTAATTCTGCAAATCTTCCATTGTATTACTATGTGTACCTTTAGATTCTATGTAAATTATGTCTTGGAGTCTCCCCTGCCAGCAATGCAATACTACCAGAGATATTATGTATGCTGGTTTGAAATTTGGCCAATGAGAGCACAGTTTTAGTAAACCAATTGTGAAGTTCCCAATGTTGAAATTGAGTGGTCAGGGGAATATAAGCAGACCTGTTCATTAAACAGAGTGATTTGTTTTGTGGCCTGAGGCTGGTTTCACATTGGCGTTCTCCTCTGCTGCGTTCTGCGGAATGGAATGGCCATGTGAGCGCAGCCAGCGCAAGCCCCTATCTTTATAATAGGGACGCACGGTGCTACGCTTGACTGCGCATGACCGTGCGCTCCCATTCACTGCCATATGTGATTTGTAGCAGGCGGACGCCTGCGCACAAATCACACACTCTCGTCCGCACCAGGAATGCAACATGTCGCATCCCTGGTGCAGACAAGACTGTGTGATTTGTGCGCAGGCGTCCGCCTCCATACAAATCACATATGGCAGTGAATGGGAGCGCACAGTCATGCGCAGTCAAGCGCATCACCATGTGTCCCCATTATAAAGATAGGGGCTTGCGCTGGCTGCGCTCACATGGTGGTTCCCCTCCGTAGAACGCTGCAGAGGGGAACGCCAATGTTAAACCAGCCTGAGTCTAGGGCTTTCGATCCCGACTAGAGGTGCACGGGACTTGATACATGAGGCTAATCTAGGATCTACGGATCTGATTGGCAGGCCATAATCCCAAGGCTAGGCACTTTGGTTCCAACCAAGAGGCTCAGAACCTGACTTATAATGCTACCGGGACTTCAGCATCGAATGCTAGGATTCGGCTGGGATATCAAAGGAAGAAACCCTGGCCACAGAAGAATCTTGTAATTCCCTGGTGAGCCAGCGGAGAATTAGACTCTGTTGCCTGTTACATTTTGTGCTTTGCTGGTTATGTGTTATATGCTGTTAACTGTTTGGGGAACCAATAAAGCCTTATTATTGTGGTTTCCTCAATCTGTGTTGTCTGAGTAGTGTTCTGCCCACGGGTAAGGAGCTCAGGCGTTCAGTTGGGATGAGTCCTGGTCCATGTTGTCTTTCGAAAGGCGGCTGGATAAACGGACGAGAACACACACTGACCCCCGTGTCTTCACAATGACTAGGAATGGGAAACTTCAGAAGCAAAATAATGTAATGGAAGAAATAAAACAGTACGATCCCATAGAAAAGGTTTGCATTAATCAAGAGAGAGAATTCTATAGTTCATGCACAGCAAACGATGTATCTAATTTTTTAAGTGTCTGCACAGCACACAGAGCAAAATACTGGACTACCATAATTACAGATGTAGCTTCTGTTAGGCCAGTTTCACATTAGCGTTTTTGAACACAGCGTATGCTGCATAGTTCGTTCTTAAAATCTGCAAGCGTGTTGCGCACGTATCTTTAACATGGTGTGCTCAAGTGTACGCAGGGACCTGTGTTGGCATTAGTATGTCTGCGTATGTGTCCCTGTGCGTGGTTTCTTGGTGCCTAGCGAATGCAACACGTTGCATTTTTTGATGACTGAAATGCGCGAGCATGCGTATCCGCATGAGTGCATGAAAACAACACATTATTCTCTATGGGTGCACATTGATGCGCAATAGTTTGTGCATGGCTAAGTTTGATGCACATGCATATGACACACAGCGCATGCCCTTTGAGAGTGAAAATTCAAGAAAACACTCCTGGAAATATTGAACGCATGCACAAAACAACCACAAACACATGCCAAAACACATACAAATGCATGCATGAGCTGTGTTTTTTTTATGTTTTGCGTATGCTAGTGTGGATAAGAAACACTGTGTAAGCATGCATGCATTTTGGCATGCATTCCACATGTGCAGCATACGCAGAGTTTAAAAACGCTAATGTGAAAGTAGCCTTAGGCCCTTCAGGTTGGCAATATTATACCATGTGATGACATAGCATCAATGCATTGTTGGAAAGCCCTTGCTCTGTGAGGCTAGGGTCAGACTTGCGCCTGGCTGTAGCCTGGCACATCCGACAGAAACTTAGAAAGTTTCTGCCTCAGCGCATAGCATTACCAGCAGGTAATGCTACGCGCTGCCTGTCAATAGACCTCTATGGCAACCGGATGCTTACCGCAGCCTCCGTTTCCACAGAGATTTCCAGGATGTGAGCTTTTGATGAGCACACAGGAAAACCCTGCAGACAGCATTTCCTGTGCGCTCATCAAAAGCTCACATCCTGGAGATCTCTGTGGAGCTGGAGGCTGCTGTAAGCGTTGGGTTGCCAAAGAGATCTATTGCTAGGCAGCACATAGTGTTACCTGCTGGCAACACTTGTGTGGTGCCCCTCTGGCTAGGCGTCACAGAGGGGAATTACAATCTGACAATAAATGTGTTATCTCTGTAAATTGTCGGCTTAGGGTTTAACCTGTGCAGTCTCAAGTTACACACACACCCAGGACTAGGACATCTAGAATAGGGGAACTGATTATTTAGTAGGTCCCAAAAGGGGTGGAGACTAGGTTAGTGAAGAGGTAGTTGAGTGACAGTTACCTCAGACAGTGCTGAGAAGGCAGTCAGGAAGGACGCGCCTGACAGCGCCCCGAGCAGGAGGGATCCCCATCTTTAAGAGGGGGCCCAGGACGAAGGAAATGGGCCAGAACCGGTTGGAGCCGGCTGGTATCATTTGGTGAACACCGGCAGCACGGGAAGCCAAGGCGGTCAGTAGTTTACCTCTGGCCACAAACTGACGAGCTGCGAGCCCATCATCAATGGGTTGCCGTTAGCACCACAAAGGCATCTCACCCCTCAGGGCTGAAACCAGTTCAGGACACTAGAGGTAACGGGCCAAATTCCGGTGGCAGGAGAAGGAATAGGGAAACACTCCTGTTCATACCGGTAAAGGAATAAAACCTTACCTACTAGCCACAGACTGTGGGACTGGTGGTTGAGCTCTGCAAGGGTGGTAAAGACAGAGAAGAGTAGATTAGACCCTGAAAGACTTGGGAAGGAACATCTGGAGACTCCATAAGGGGGACCCTGAGCCGGTAAACCAGGCTGTACCTTGTTCCATCTTAACATCTGCCGGTACCCAGTAAAGTGGAGTTAAAGTTAAACTGTTCTCTGTGATTCTTTTCGCCGATGCCCGGAGGGCTTCATCACCATCAGCAGCATCTCATCAGAGGGGTAAGAACAACAACAACTACTCCTCTCATCCCTCTCATCATCCTCCATCACCGCTGCCCTGAGGTATAAGCTCCACCTGTGGGGAGCTGGACCACACTCTGCTGCACCCACCATCACCTTAGCGGCCGACTTGCAGCGCCGGTACCCCAAATTACTGGGAACTTCAGGTGACGTCACGTACCCTTGTAAATATCCCCTCCTTCCCACCATCTAACAAATGATAACCAGGGCACGGAACCGGGAACCCAGTTAAAACCATCAAACCCAGGCCCGGTATCCAATTACCCCTTGCCCTGGGCTCATCACTTGCATCCTTCCAATGGATTCAAGCTCCCAAATGTGACCCTAGCCTTAACGCATGGTACATATATGTACCATGTGTTAACGGATGCGTTAACGGGTGTGTCAACGCATGGTACATACATGTACACAAGCAATCTGGTTTCCGTCTCCGGCTCTGCAGCCTGCATGAAAAATCATGCAGGCTGCAGTTTTCAGAGCGGTTGTAAGGCTAGGGTCACACTTAAATATAGGATTGCGTTCACCGCATCCAGATCCAGATGCGGTGAACGCAATTGTCTTCCGACAAGCACAATGTGTAATCCTGAGCAATCCAGTTACCGGATAGTTTGCTCATCCCTGGTGCCGCAGGGATGAGCAAAGTGTTCTGTGCAGTTTGTAAACTTTTAATTTTATTAATAAATGTTTCTATAATGTCTCTAGGGGTGCCCACTCCCCTAGAGACCTTTGACCCACTCAGGTGGGCATATAATGCTTGAATCAGTTATGTACAGCAGATGACTCCTGTCAGCTGCTGTACAGTTTTATCAATGAAGACGCCGGGCTCCTCAGAGCAGCATTCATACTATAGCTATTGTAGCTATAATATGTGTGCTGTCCGAGGTTCTGAAGCCATTTACAGCAAATCTGTGGGCAGCGCTGCCCATAGATCTTACTGTATAAGGCTTCAGGACCTCAGACAGTGCACATACTATAGCAATAGCTATAGTAAACGCGCTGCTCTCAGAGGATCCTGGCGCTTTCATTGATAAAACTGTACAGCAGCTGACAGGAGTCAGCTGTTGCACATAACTGATTTAAGCATTATATGCCCACCTGAGTGGGTGGAAGGTCTCTAGGGGGAGTGGGCACCCCCTAGAGACATTATAGAAACATTTAATAATAAAATTAAAAGTTTACACATTGCACAGAACACTTTGCTTATCCCGGCGGCAGCCGGGATAAGCAAAGTATATGCGGGAACCGTATTGCTCAGGATTACACATCCTGAGCAATCCGGTTCCCACATTGCAGATAACAGAACCGCTCCGAAGACTGCAGCCTGCATGATTTTTCACGCAGGCTGCAGAGCCGGAGACGGAAACCGGATTGCTTGTGAAGCAATCCGGTTTTTATCATAGGCTCCTATGAGGAGCGTTTCCTGATCTGGTTTTGAGCTTTTTAAAAGCTCAAAACCGGATCAGGTTTTAAAAAAAAATCTGGATGTGTGACCCTAGCCTAACATTTGCAATGCTGGAACCGGATTGCTCAGGATGTGTAATCCTGAGCAATGCGGTTCCCATATATACTTTGCTTATCCCAGCTGCCGCCGGGATAAGCAAAGTGTTCTGTGTTTGTGTAAACTTTTAATTTTATTATTAAATGTTTCTATAGTGTCTCTAGGGGGTGCCCACTCCCCCTAGATACCTTCCAGCCACTCAGGTGGGCATATAATGCTTGAATCAGCTATGTACAGCAGCTGACTCCTGTCAGCTGCTGTACAGTTTTATCAATGAAAGCGTCGGGCTCCTCTGAGAGCAGCGCGCATACTATAGCTATTGCTATAGTATGTGGGCTGTCTTAGGTCCTGAAGCCTTATACAGTAAGATCTATGGGCAGCGCTGCCCATAGATCTACTGTAAATGGCTTCAGGACCTCGAATAGCGCACATACTATAGCAATAGCTATAGTATGCGCGCTGCTCTCAGAGGAGCCCGGCGCTTTCATTGATAAAACTGTACATAACTGATTCAAGCATTATATGCCCAACTGAGTGGTGGAAGGTCTCTAGGGGAAGTGGGCACCCCCTAGAGACATTATAGAAACATTTATTAATAAAATTAAAAGTTTACATACGCACAGAATACTTTGCTCATCCCTGCTGCAGCAGGGATGAGCAACCAAATATTAGGCTGAGTGTGCCAATACTTTTCTCTGGCCCAGTTTTGGAGTTTTGTGTGAAATGATCGATGTTTTGCTTTTTGCTTCATTCTCTTTTGTGTTTTTTAATTGAAGACAAATTAAATGAAAATAATAATACCAAAGAATTTGTGATTGCAATCATTTTCAGGAAGAAACTGAATATTATGTGACAGAATTGCAGGGGTGTCAATACTTTTGGCCACAACTGCTTATGCATGAACTTTGGTGATATTGATTTGGTACAGATAAGCTTTCTGCATGATTTCACATCTGTTACCTTTTTAATCAGGAACTATTGAATAGAATATAATGAGGTAGGTACTTTAAAGTAAACATTCATTTTGGATTAGGAATGATAACATTTATCTTATGAGACTTTTGTATGCTAGTAATCAGTAATTTGTTTCTCACTTTAAGTGCAGAGCACAGGTGTGCAAACGGATACAAAAGTCATATGTATTTTGTCTAATGCATATGATAAAGGCCATATGTAAAAAAAAAGAACCACCTTTCACTCTTACTTTTAATGTGTTCTGCACCCAAATTGACTGTAAGATCTCATGAACACAACCATATGATGGGTCCATGCCAGAATTATACAGATAAAGCCAAGGAAAGGATTAGGTTGTGCAATATGATGGTTGATAATTGATCAGTACCTAAGAACAGCCATTACAAAATGTACAGAGCTGTGACTTTTCTAGGCTTATACACAACTAGATGGTGGCCCGTACACAACTAGATGGTGGCCCGATTCTAACGCATCGGGTATTCTAGACAATGGTTAGCAGAGTATACGGGGGCTGAGTGGTTAGCAGATTTTACGGCGGCTCATTGGTTAGCAGAGTATACGGCGGCTCGGTGGTTAGCAGAGTATACGGTGGCTCAGTGGTTAGCAGAGTATATGGGGGCTTAGTGGTTAGCAGAGTATATGGGGGCTCAGTCGTTAGCAGACTTTATGGAGGCTCAGTGGTTAGCAGAGTATACTGCGGGTCAGTGGTTAGCAGAGTATAAAGCTGCTCAGTGGTTAGCAGAGTATATGAGGGCTCAGTGGTTAGCAGAGTATACGGCGGCTCAGTAGTTAGCAGAATATATGGGGGCTCAGTGGTTAGCAGAGTATACGAGGGCTCAGTGGTTAGCAGACTTTATGGCGGCTCAGTGGTTAGCAGAGTATACAGCGGGTCAGTGGTTAGCAGAGTATAAAGCTGCTCAGTGGTTAGCAGAGTATATGAGGGCTCAGTGGTTAGCAGAGTATACGGCGGCTCAGTAGTTAGCAGACTTTACGGCGGCTCATTAGTTAGCAGAGTATACGGCGGTTCAGTGGTTAGCAGAGTATATGAGGACTCAGTGGTTAGCAGACTTTATGACGGCTCAGTGGTTAGCAGAGTATGCGGCGGTTCAGTTGTTAGCAGAGTATGCGGCGGCTCAGTGGTTAGCAAAGTGTGCGGTGGCTCAATGGTTAGCAGAGTATACGGTGGCTCAGTGGTTAGCAGAGTATACGGGGGCTCAGTGGTTAGCAGAGTATACGGGGGCTCGGTGGTTAGCAGACTTTACGGAGTCTCATTGGTTTGCAGAGTATACGGCGGCTCAGTGGTTAGCAGAGTATACGGCGGCTCAGTGGTTAGCAGAGTATATGGGGGCTCAGTGGTTAGCAGAGTATACGGTGACTCAGTGGTTAGCAGACTTTATGGCGACTCAGTGGTTAGCAGAGTATACGGCGGCTCATTGGTTAGCAGAGTATACGGCGGCTCAGTGGTTAGCAGAGTATACGGGGGCTCAGTGGCTAGCAGAGTATACAGCGGCTCAGTGGTTAGCAGAGTATGAGGTGGCTCAGTGGTTAGCAGACTTTACGGTGGCTCAGTGGTTAGCTGAGTATACGGCGGCTCAGTAGTTAGCAGAGTATACAGCGGCTCAGTGGTTAGCAGAGTATGAGGTGGCTCAGTCGTTAGCAGACTTTACGGTGGCTCTGTGGTTAGCAGAGTATACGGCGGCTCAGTAGTTAGCAGAGTATATGGGGGCTCAGAGGTTAGCAGAGTATACGGCAGCTCAGTAGTTAGCAGAGTATATGGGGGCTCAGTGGTTAGTAGAGTATACAGGGGCTCAGTGGTTAGCAGAGTATACGGGGGCTCAGTATTTAGCGGACTTTATGGCGGCTCAGTGGTTAGCAGAGTATACTGCGGCTTAGTGGTTAGCAGAATATACGGCGCTCAGAGGTTAGCAGAGTATAAAGCTGCTCAGTGGTTAGCAGAGTATAAGCGGCTCAGTAGCTATCAGAGTATACGGCGGCTCAGTAGTTAGCAGAGTATACGGGGACTCAGTGGTTAGCAGAGTATACGGCGGCTCAGTAGTTAGCAGAGTATATGGGGGCTCAGTGGTTAGCAGAGTACGCGGCAGCACAGTGGTTAGCAGATTATGCGGTGGCTCAGTGGTTAGAAGAGTATCGGGTGGCTCAGTGGTTAGCAGAGTATACGGTGGCTCAGTGGTTAGCAGAGTATAGGGGGTCAGTGGTTAGCAGATATCGGGTTCATGGTTGCAGAGTATCGGCGGCTCAGTGGTTAGCAGAGTATACGGCGGCTCAGTGGTTAGCAGGGGTATGGGGCTCAGTGGTAGCAGAGATCGGGCTCAGTGGTTAGCAGAATTTAGGCGACTCAGTGGTTAGCAGAGTATCGGCGGCTCATTGGTTAGCAGAGTATACGGCGGCTCAGTGGTTAGCAGAGTTACGGGGCTCAGTGGTAGCAGAGTATACGGGCTCAGTGGTTAGCAGAGTATAGGGGCTCAGTGGTTAGCAGATTTACGGGCTCAGTGGTTAGCGAGTATACGTGGCTCAGTGGTTAGCAGAGTATACGCGGCTCAGTGGTTAGCAGAGTATAGGCTGCTCAGTGTTAGCAGATTACGGGGCTCAGTGTAGCAGAGTATAGGGGCTCAGTAGTTAGCAGAGTAAGGGGGCTCAGAGGTTAGCAGAGTAACGGCGCTCAGTGTTAGCAGAGTATAGGGGGCTCAGTGGTTAAGAGTATACGGGCTCAGTGGTTAGCAGAATATACGGGGCTCAGTGTTTAGCAGAGTATAGCGCTCTCAGTGGTTAGAGAGTATACGCGGCTCAGTGTTAGAGATAACGGCGGCTCAGTAGTTAGCAGAGTATAAGGGCTCAGTGGTTAGCAGAGTATAGGGGCTCAGTGGTTAGCAGAGTATATGGCGGCTCAGTGGTTAGCAGATTTACGGCGGCTCATGTTAGCAGATATACCGGTTAGTGGTTAGCAGAGTAAAAGGCTCAGTGGTTAGAGACTTAGCGGCTCAGTTAGCAGAGTATCGGCGGTCAGTGTTAGCAGAGTATCGGTGGCTCATGGTTAGCAAGTTCGGTGGCTCATTGGTTAGCAGAGTATACGGTGGCTCAGTGGTTAGCAGAGTATACGGGGGCTCAGTGGTTAGCAGAGTATACGGGGGCTCAGTGGTTAGCAGATTTACGGGCTCATGGTTGCAGAGTATCGGCGGCTCAGTGGTTAGCAGAGTATCGGCGGCTCAGTGGTTAGCAGAGTATGGGGGCTCAGTGGTTAGCAGAGTATCGGTGCTAGTGGTTAGCAGATTTCGGCACTCATTGGTTAGCAGAGTATACGGGGCTCAGTGGTTACAGATTAGGGGGCTCAGTGGTTACAGAGTATACTCGGGTCAGTGGTTAGCAGAGTAGGTGTATTAAGCTTCGTTCAGTGGTTAGCGAGTATACAGCGGCTCAGTAGTTAGCAGAGTATACAGCGGCTCAGTGGTTAGCAAGTATGAGGTGGCTAGTGGTTAGCAGACTTTACGGTGGCTCTGTGGTTGCAGAGTATACGGCGGCTCAGTAGTTAGCAGAGTATATGGGGGCTCGAGGTTAGCAGAGTATACGGCAGCTGAGAAGTTAGCAGAGTATATGAGGGCTCAGTGGTTAGTAGAGTATACAGGGGCTCAGTGGTTAGCAGAGTATACGGGGGCTCAGTATTTAGCGAACCTTATGGCGGCTCAGTGGTTGGCAGAGTATACTGGGCTTAGTGGTTAGCAGAATATACGGCGGCTCAGAGGTTAGCAGAGTATAAAGCGCTCAGTGGTTAGCAGAGTATATGAGGGCTTAGTGGTTAGCAGAGTATATGGCGGCTCAGTGTTAGCAGACTTTAGGCGGCTCATTAGTTAGCAGAGTATACAACGGTTCAGTGGTTAGCAGAGTATATGAGGACTCAGTGGTTAGCAGACTTTATGACGATCAGTGGTTAGCAGAGTATGCGGCGGTCAGTGGTTAGCAGAGTATGTGGCGGCTCAGTGGTTAGCAAAGTGTGCGGTGGCTCAATGGTTAGCAGAGTATACGGTGGCTCAGTGGTTAGCAGAGTATACGGGGGCTCAGTGGTTAGCAGAGTATACGGGGGCTCAGTGGTTAGCAGACTTTACAGAGTCTCATTGGTTTGCAGAGTATACGGCGGCTCAGTGGTAGCAGAGTATACGGCGGCTCAGTGGTTAGCAGAGCATATGGGGGCTCAGTGGTTAGCAGAGTATACGGTGACTCAGTGGTTAGCAGACTTTACGGCGACTCAGTGGTTAGCAGAGTATACGCGGCTCATTGGTTAGCAGAGTATACGGCGGTCAGTGGTTAGCAGAGTATACGGGGGCTCAGTGGCTAGCAGAGTATACAGCGGCTCAGTGGTTAGCAGAGTAAGGGTGGCTCAGTGGTTAGCAGACTTTCGGTGGCTCAGTGGTTAGCTGAGTATACGCGGCTCAGTAGTTAGCAGAGTATACAGCGGCTCAGTGGTTAGCAGAGTAGAGGTGCTCAGTGGTTAGCAGACTTTACGGTGGCTCTGTGGTTAGCAGAGTATACGGCGGCTCAGTAGTTAGCAGAGTATATGGGGGCTCAGAGGTTAGCAGAGTATACGGCAGCTCAGTAGTTAGCAGAGTATATGGGGGCTCAGTGGTTAGTAGAGTATACAGGGGCTCAGTGGTTAGCAGAGTATACGGGGGCTCAGTATTTAGCGGACTTTATGGCGGCTCAGTGGTTAGCAGAGTATACTGCGGCTTAGTGGTTAGCAGAATATACGGCGGCTCAGAGGTTAGCAGAGTATAAAGCTGCTCAGTGGTTAGCAGAGTATACAGCGCCTCAGTAGCTATCAGAGTATACGGCGGCTCAGTAGTTAGCAGAGTATATGGGGGCTCAGTGGTTAGCAGAGTACCTGCGGTCACGTGTTAGCAGATATCGGTGGCTCATGGTTAAGATATGCGGGCTCAGTGGTTAGCAGAGTATCGGTGGCTCAGGTTGCAGATTAAGGGTTCAGTGTTAGCAGAGTATGCGGCGGTTCAGTGTTAGCAGAGTATGCGGGTCAGTGGTTAGCAGAGTATACGGCGGCTCAGTGTTAGCAGGATCGGGCTCAGTGTTACAGAGGATGCGGGCTCATGGTTAGCAAGTATACGGCGCTCAGTGGTAGCAGAGTATTCGCGCTCAGTGGTTAGCAGAGTATACGGCGGCTCAGTGGTTAGCAGAGTTTACGCGGCCAGTGGTTAGCAGGTATCGGGGGCTCAGTGGAAGAAGTAACGGCGCCATGGTTAGCAGAATATACGGCTCAGTGGTAGCAAGTATACGATGGCTCAGTGTTAGCAGAATTACGGCGGCTCAGGGTTAGCAAGTATAAGCTGCTCAGTGTTAGCAGAGTATAAGCGGCTCGTAGCTATCAGTATTTGTGCTCAGTATTAGCAGAGTAAACGGGTCAAGGATGCAGAGTACGCGGCGCTCATGGTTATAGAGTATAGGGGCTCAGTGTTAGCAGAGTATAGCGGCTCAGTGGTTAGCAGAATATACGGCGCTCAGTGGTTAGCAGAGTATAAAGCTGCTCAGTGTTATAGAGTATACAGCGTCAGTAGCTATCAGAGATACGGCGGCTCAGTAGTAGCAGATATAGGGGCTCAGTGTTAGCGTATACGGGGTCAGTGGTTACAGAGTATACGGCGCTCAGTGGTTAGCAGAGTATCGCGCTCAGTGTGAAGATAACGGTGGCTCAGTGTTAGCAGAGTATAAAGTGCTCATGGTAGTAGAGTATACAGCGCTCAGTAGCTATCAAGAATACGGCGACTCAGTAGTTACAGAGTAACGTGGCTATTGTTAGCAGAGTACAGGCGCTCATGCTTAGCAGAGTATGCGCGGCTCAGTGTTACAATATCGGTGCTCAGTGGTTAGCAGAGTAACGGGGCTCATGGTTAGAGAGTATACAGGGGCTCATGGTTACAAGTATGCGGCTCAGTGGTTAGCAGAGTATGCGGCGGCTCAGTGGTTAGCAGAGTATGCGGCGGGCTCAGTGGTTAGCAGAGTGTGCAGTGGCTCAGTGGTTAGCAGAGTATGTGGCGGCTCAGTGGTTAGCAGAGTATACGGGGGCTCAGTGGTTAGCAGACTTTATGGCGGCTCAGTGGTTATCAGAGTATACTTCGGGTCAGTGGTTAGCAGAGTATAAAGCTGCTCAGTGGTTAGCAGAGTATACAGTGGCTCAGTGGTTAGCAGAGTATATGGGGTCTCAGTGGTTAGCAGACTTTACGGCGGCTCAATGGTTAGCAGAGTATGCGGCGGCTCGGTGGTTAGCGGAGTATACGGCGGCTCAGTGGTTAGCAGAGTATATGAGGGCTCAGTGGTTAGCAGACTTTACGGCGGCTCAGTGGTTAGCAGAGTATGCGGCGGTTCAGTGGTTAGCAGAGCATGCGGCGGCTCAGTGGTTAGCAGAGTGTGCGGTGGCTCAGTGGTTAGCAGAGTATGTGGCGGCTCAGTGGTTAGCAGAGTATGCGGCGGTTCAGTGGTTAGCAGAGCATGCAACGGCTCAGTGGTTAGCAGAGTGTGCGGTGGCTCAGTGGTTAGCAGAGTATGTGGCGGCTCAGTGGTTAGCAGAGTATACGGTGGCTCAGTGGTTAGCAGAGTATACTGGGGCTGAGTGGTTAGCAGAGTATACGGGGGCTCAGTGTTTAGCAGAGTATATGGGGGCTCAGTGGTTAGCAGAGTATACGGGGGCTCAGTGGTTAGCAGAGTATACAGGGCTCAGTGGTTAGCAGAGTATGCGGCGGCTCAGTGGTTAGCAGAGTATATGGGGGATCAGTGGTTAGCAGAGAATACGGGGGCTCAGTGGTTAGCAGAGTATACAGGGCTCAGTGGTTAGCAGAGTATGCGGCGGCTCAGTGGTTAGCAGAGTATGCGGCGGCTCAGTGGTTAGCAGAGTATGCGGCGGCTCAGTGGTTAGCAGAGTATGCGGCGGCTCAGTGGTTAGCAGAGTGTGCGGTGGCTCAGTGGTTAGCAGAGTATGTGGCGGCTCATGGTTAGCAGAGTATACGGCGGCTCAGTGGTTAGCAGAGTATACGGCGGCTCAATGGTTAGCAGAGTATACGGTGGCTCAGTGGTTAGCAGAGTATACTGGGGCTGAGTGGTTAGCAGAGTATACGGGGGCTCAGTGTTTAGCAGAGTATATGGGGGCTCAGTGGTTAGCAGAGTATACGGGGCTCAGTGGTTAGCAGAGTATACAGGGTCTCAGTGGTTAGCAGAGTATGCGGCGGCTCAGTGGTTAGCAGAGTATATGGGGGCTCAGTGGTTAGCAGACTTTACGGCGGCTCAGTGGTTAGCAGAGTATGTGGCGGTTCAGTGGTTAGCAGAGCATGCGGCGGCTCAGTGGTTAGCAGAGTGTGCGGTGCTCAGTGGTTAGCAGAGTATACGGCGGCTCAGTGGTTAGCAGAGTATACGGGGGCTCAGTGGCCAGCAGAGTATACAGCGGCTCAGTGGTTAGCAGAGTATGAGGTGGCTCAGTGGTTAGCAGACTTTACGGTGGCTCAGTGGTTAGCTGAGTATACAGCGGCTCAGTAGTTAGCAGAGTATACAGCGGCTCAGTGGTTAGCAGAGTATGAGGTGGCTCAGTGGTTAGCAGACTTTACGGTGGCTCTGTGGTTAGCAGAGTATACGGCGGCTCAGTAGTTAGCAGAGTATATGGGGGCGCAGAGGTTAGCAGAGTATACGGCAGCTCAGTAGTTAGCAGAGTATATGGGGGCTCAGTGGTTAGTAGAGTATACAGGGGCTCAGTGGTTAGCAGAGTATACGGGGGCTCAGTATTTAGCGGACTTTATGGCGGCTCAGTGGTTAGCAGAGTATACTGCGGCTTAGTGGTTAGCAGAATATACGGCGGCTCAGAGGTTAGCAGAGTATAAAGCTGCTCAGTGGTTAGCAGAGTATACAGCGCCTCAGTAGCTATCAGAGTATACGGCGGCTCAGTAGTTAGCAGAGTATATGGGGGCTCAGTGGTTAGCAGAGTACGCGGCTGCACAGTGGTTAGTAGATTATGCGGTGGCTCAGTGGTTAGAAGAGTATGCGGGGGCTCAGTGGTTAGCAGAGTATACGGTGGCTCAGTGGATAGCAGAGTATAAGGGGGTTCAGTGGTTAGCAGAGTATGCGGCGGTTCAGTGGTTAGCAGAGTATGCGGCAGCTCAGTGGTTAGCAGAGTATACGGCGGCTCAGTGGTTAGCAGGGGATGCGGGGGCTCAGTGGTTAGCAGAGGATGCGGGGGCTCAGTGGTTAGCAGAGTATACGGCGGCTCAGTGGTTAGCAGAGTATTCGGCGGCTCAGTGGTTAGCAGAGTATACGGGGGCTCAGTGGCCAGCAGAGTATACAGCGGCTCAGTGGTTAGCAGAGTATGAGGTGGCTCAGTGGTTAGCAGACTTTACGGTGGCTCAGTGGTTAGCTGAGTATACAGCGGCTCAGTAGTTAGCAGAGTATACAGCGGCTCAGTGGTTAGCAGAGTATGAGGTGGCTCAGTGGTTAGCAGACTTTACGGTGGCTCTGTGGTTAGCAGAGTATACGGCGGCTCAGTAGTTAGCAGAGTATATGGGGCTCAGAGGTTAGCAGAGTATACGGCAGCTCAGTAGTTAGCAGAGTATATGGGGGCTCAGTGGTTAGTAGAGTATACAGGGGCTCAGTGGTTAGCAGAGTATACGGGGGCTCAGTATTTAGCGGACTTTATGGCGGCTCAGTGGTTAGCAGAGTATACTGCGGCTTAGTGGTTAGCAGAATATACGGCGGCTCAGAGGTTAGCAGAGTATAAAGCTGCTCAGTGGTTAGCAGAGTATACAGCGCCTCAGTAGCTATCAGAGTATACGGCGGCTCAGTGGTTAGCAGAGTATACGATGGCTCAGTGGTTAGCAGAATATACGGCGGCTCAGTGGTTAGCAGAGTATAAAGCTGCTCAGTGGTTAGCAGAGTATACAGCGGCTCAGTAGCTATCAGAGTATTTGGTGGCTCAGTAGTTAGCAGAGTAAACGGGGGCTCAAGGGATAGCAGAGTACGAGGCGGCTCAGTGGTTAGTAGAGTATACGGGGGCTCAGTGGTTAGCAGAGTATACGGCGGCTCAGTGGTTAGCAGAATATACGGCGGCTCAGTGGTTAGCAGAGTATAAAGCTGCTCAGTGGTTAGTAGAGTATACAGCGGCTCAGTAGCTATCAGAGTATACGGCGGCTCAGTAGTTAGCAGAGTATACGGGGGCTCAGTGGTTAGCAGAGTATACGGGGGCTCAGTGGTTAGCAGAGTATACGGCGGCTCAGTGGTTAGCAGAGTATACGGCGGCTCAGTGGTTAGAAGAATATACGGTGGCTCAGTGGTTAGCAGAGTATAAAGCTGCTCAGTGGTTAGTAGAGTATACAGCGGCTCAGTAGCTATCAGAGTATACGGCGACTCAGTAGTTAGCAGAGTATACGGTGGCTCATTGGTTAGCAGAGTACACGGCGGCTCATTGCTTAGCAGAGTATGCGGCGGCTCAGTGGTTAGCAGAGTATACGGTGGCTCAGTGGTTAGCAGAGTATACGGGGGCTCAGTGGTTAGCAGAGTATACAGGGGCTCAGTGGTTAGCAGAGTATGCGGCGGCTCAGTGGTTAGCAGAGTATGCGGCGGCTCAGTGGTTAGCAGAGTATGCGGCGGCTCAGTGGTTAGCAGAGTGTGCGGTGGCTCAGTGGTTAGCAGAGTATGTGGCGGCTCAGTGGTTAGCAGAGTATACGGGGGCTCAGTGGTTAGCAGACTTTATGGCGGCTCAGTGGTTATTAGAGTATACTTCGGGTCAGTGGTTAGCAGAGTATAAAGCTGCTCAGTGGTTAGCAGAGTATACAGCGGCTCAGTGGTTAGCAGAGTATACGGGGTCTCAGTGGTTAGCAGACTTTACGGCGGCTCAATGGTTAGCAGAGTATGCGGCGGCTCGGTGGTTAGCGGAGTATACGGCGGCTCAGTGGTTAGCAGAGTATATGAGGGCTCAGTGGTTAGCAGACTTTACGGCGGCTCAGTGGTTAGCAGAGTATGCGGCGGTTCAGTGGTTAGCAGAGCATGCGGCGGCTCAGTGGTTAGCAGAGTGTGCGGTGGCTCAGTGGTTAGCAGAGTATGTGGCGGCTCAGTGGTTAGCAGAGTATGCGGCGGTTCAGTGGTTAGCAGAGCATGCAGCGGCTCAGTGGTTAGCAGAGTGTGCGGTGGCTCAGTGGTTAGCAGAGTATGTGGCGGCTCAGTGGTTAGCAGAGTATACGGTGGCTCAGTGGTTAGCAGAGTATACTGGGGCTGAGTGGTTAGCAGAGTATACGGGGGCTCAGTGTTTAGCAGAGTATATGGGGGCTCAGTGGTTAGCAGAGTATACGGGGGCTCAGTGGTTAGCAGAGTATACAGGGGCTCAGTGGTTAGCAGAGTATGCGGCGGCTCAGTGGTTAGCAGAGTATATGGGGGCTCAGTGGTTAGCAGAGAATACGGGGGCTCAGTGGTTAGCAGAGTATACAGGGGCTCAGTGGTTAGCAGAGTATGCGGCGGCTCAGTGGTTAGCAGAGTATGCGGCGGCTCAGTGGTTAGCAGAGTATGCGGCGGCTCAGTGGTTAGCAGAGTATGCGGCGGCTCAGTGGTTAGCAGAGTGTGCGGTGGCTCAGTGGTTAGCAGAGTATGTGGCGGCTCAGTGGTTAGCAGAGTATACGGCGGCTCAGTGGTTAGCAGAGTATACGGCGGCTCAGTGGTTAGCAGAGTTTACGGGGGCTCAGAGGTTAGCAGAGTATACGGAGGCTCAGTGGTTAGCAGAGACCAATCAGAAATGTGGAATTCAAACTGCACGCCAAGCTGCGCTACATCTCTGATTGGTCGCCGCGGTTCTCGGTCATCACGCCGCAGACCTCTGTGCCCCAGGTAGCCGCGGCTGAGCTCCGGTCAGCGGCTCTCCAGCCGGGAGATGACCGGCTAACGCAGGTCATCTCCCGGCTGGCTGGAGCGCGCTGCGGCCACCATCGCCCGGACCCGTGTATCGTGCCGCTGTCGCCGGGCTGCAAGTTGGCGCGATATTGGTGGCCGCCTCCAGCGGCCACCAATGAGCGGCATCTATCTGGCACGCGATTTCTGTGACCGACAGACTCCTTAGACAATTATATAGTAGACTAGATGGCGGCCCAATTCTAAAGAATCGGGTATTCTAGCCTATGGTTATTAGGGTATACGGGGGCTCAGTGGTTAGCAGACTATACAGCGGCTCAGTGGTTAGCAGAGTATACGGAGGCTCAGTGGCTAATAGTCTACTTTAGGGCAGAGTGCAGTGGTCAGGGGCAGATTGCAGTGGTCAGGGGCAGAGTGCAGTGGTCAGGGGCCCGATGCAATTGCATCGGGAGCGCGGTGAAATGAATTGTGTGTAAAGAGGCGGGTCAGTGGGTAGCAGAGTATACAGGGGGCTCTGAGGGTAGCAGATTATACAGGCAGCTCTGTGGGTAGCAGAGTATACAGGCGGCTCTGTAGATAGCAGAGTATAATGTAGCGTGAGGCTGGAGGGGTGAGGAGAGGTGAGGCAGGAGGGGTGAGGAGAGATGCGGCTGGAGGGGTGAGGTGAGAGGAGGCTGGAGCGGCGACATGAGTGTTCGGCACACCTCTGCTCCTCTAGGCTGCACACATCACGGCGGTCATCTCCCGCCCGTGATGTGTGTTTTAGGCAGTGTATAGGCGGCCATAAGCGTGGCGGGGCTGCCGGAGTCCCACTTCGCTTAGGGCCGGCATGTTGGTCCACTGTGGACAGGTGTAGAACTGTGGTGACAAAGTGACGGAAGTGATGGCTAAAATGACAGAAGTGAGCCTTCGGGTTTTATATATTAGATATAGCAGTACTATGGTATATGGCGGTACAGTATAGCAGATGTATAGCAGCACTATAGTGTATGGCAATATATTACAGTATATGTACAGGTGGACTATAGTATATGGGGTATTTTATACCACATGTATAGCAGCGCTATGGTATATGGCGGTACATTACAGTACATGTATAGCAGCGCTATGGTATACGGTGGTACATTACATTACATGTATAGCAGCGCTATAGTATATGGCGATACATTACAGTACATGTATAGCAGCACTATAGTATATGACAGTATATTACAGTATATGTAGAGTTTTACTATAGTATATGGTGGAATTTTATAGCACATGTATAGCAGCACTATAGTATATGGCCATACTCTGCTCCCCCCTGCTCCTCCCTTCAAAAAATAAAAAAATCCCCAGTGAGGAAACTCACGTGTCCGCCGGCTCGCTCCACCTTCGTCTTCTAGGTCCTACAGGGGTTTAGGACCCGTCGTTGCCTGGGAAACCGTTTAGCTGATTGGTCACATGACCGCTAACTGGTGGGCAGGATGGATTAGGGGGCAGGATGGTGACGGGGGGTGGAGTGGTGGCAGGATGGAGCGAGCGGGGCAGGATGGAGGCGGCGGGGCAGGATGGTAGCGGGGGGGCAGGATGGAGCCGGCGGGGGGGGCAGGATGGTCGCAGGGGGGCAGGATGAAGCGAGCAGGGCAGGATGGAGGGAGCAGGACAGGATGGTGGCGGATGGCAGGATGGAGCGAGCGGGGCAGGATGGAGGCGGCGGGGGGGCAGGATGGAAGCGGCAGGGGGGGCAGGATGCAGCCGAGGGGGGGGCAGGATGGAGGCGCGGGGGGCAGGATGAAGGCAATGCGCGGGGGGGGGGCAGGATGGAGCTGGTGTGTGGGGGGGAGGATGGAGGCGGCGGGGGGTTAGGATGGAGCCGGCTGGGGGGGGGCAGGATGCAGCCGGGGGGGGCAGGATGCAGTCGAGGGGGGGGGCAGGATGGAGGTGGCGAGGGGGTCAGGATGGAGGTGGCGGGGGGGGCAGGATGGAGGCGGCGGGGGGGGCATGATAAAGCCAGCGGGGGAGCAGGATGTTGATGGCGGGGGGGCAGGATGGAGGTGATGTGGGGGCAGGATGGAGCCGATGGGGGGGGCAGGATGGAGCTGGTGTGGGGGGGGCAGGATGGAGTGGGCGGGGGGACAGGATGGAGGCGGCGTGGGGGCTGGATGGAGCCGGTGGGGGGCAGGATGGAGCTGGTGTGTGTGGGGGGCAGGATGGAGTGGGCGGGGGGGCAGGATGGAGCTGGTGTGGAGGGGGGCAGGATGCAGCCGGTGGAGGGGGCAGGATGCAGTTGAGGGGGGTGGGGCAGGATGGAGGCGGTGGGGGGGGCAGGATGGAGCCGGTGGGGGGTGCAGGATGGAGCGGGCGGGGGGTGCAGGATGGAGCCGGCGGGAGGGCAGGATGGAGGCGGTGGGGGGGGCAGGATGGAGCTGGTGTGTGTGGGGGGCAGGATGGAGCTGGTGGGGGGGCAGGATGCAGCTGGGGGGGCAGGATGCAGCCGAGGGGGGTGGGGCAGGATGGAGGCAGGGGGGGCAGGATGGTGCTGGGGGGGCAGGATGGAGGCGGCGGGGGGGCAGGATGGAGCTGGTGGTTGTGGGGGAGCAGGATGAAGCGGGCGGGGGGTAGGATGGAGGGGGGGCAGGATGGAGCTGGTGGGGGGGGCAGGATGGAGCTGGGGGGGTTAGGATGGAGCCGGCGGGGGTAGGATGGAGCGGGCGGGGGGGCAGGATGGAGCAGGTGTGGGGGGCAAGATGGAGCCAGCGGGGGGCCAGGATGGAGCTGGTGTGGGGGGGGTCAGGATGGAGGCGGTGGGGGGGTAGGATGGTGTGGGCGGGGGGTGCAGGATGGAGCCGGTGGGGGGGCAGGATGGAGCTGCGGGGGGGCAGGATGGAGTGGGGGGAGGGCTATGGAGGGGAGAGGGGGGGGCAGGTTGGAGCCGGTGGGGGGTAGGGGCAGGATGGTGGTGGCAGGGGGAGGGGCAGGATGGATGAGAGGATACACAGGCGTGTGGCGGCTTGCAGGACCTGTTGGTGCCTGGGAAACCAATCAGAAGATCCCAGGCAACCACAGGTCCTCAAGGCATGGAGCTAGAGGAGGTAGATGGAGGGCGCCGGCGGACGGGTGAGTATCCTCTATGATTTTTATTTTTTTTTTATTAGAAGCAAGCAGGGGGGGCCGCAGGACCCGCGGGGGGGCAAGACGACCCGGGGGGGCAAGACGACCCGCGAAGGGCGCGGGGGGGCAGGAGCAGCCGCGGGGGGGGGGCGCAGGAGCCGCAGGGAGGCAGGACGACCCGCGGGGGGCCCGGAGAAGTGGCGGGGGGGCAGGACGACCTGTGGGGGGCCCTGAGCAGTGGCGGGGGGGGGCAGAGAAACAGTGGCGGGGGGCCCGCAGGAGCCGCGGGGGGGCAGGAGTAGATGCGGGGGGCCGCAGGAGCGGGCGAAACTTCCGAGAGTGGAAGGTTCTTCCGCCGTTTCCTGTAGCCGGGCGTCACCCGGCTAGACCGCAGCGGTGACATCACCACCATGGACCGGAGGCCATCACGGAAGTAACCTTCGGGTTTTCCGGAAGTGGCCATCGGCTTTTATATATTAGATACACACACACATATACAGTATACACACACAGTATACACACACACATATACAGTATACAGACACACACAGTATACACACACACACATATAGAGTACAAACAGTATACACACACATACAGTATACACACATATACAGTATAGTCACCCACACATACTGTATACACAGACATACAGAATACACACATATATAGTATATACAGACATATACAGTATACACACACACACACAGTATACACGCACACACACAGTATACACACACATATTCAGTATACACACATACAGTATACACACACATATACAGTATACACAAACATACAGTACACACACACATACAGTATACACACACATATACAGTATACAAACACACACACACAGTATACACACACACATATACAGTATACACACACACATACAGTATACACAAACATACAGTATACGCATATACAGTATACACACAGACATATATACAGTATACACACATATACAGTATACTCACACACACATACAGTATACACACACATACAGAATGCACACATATATATTACATACACACATATAGAGTATACACACACACATACAATATACACACACATATCCAGTAGACACACACATATCCAGTAGACAAACACATAAAGTATACACACACATACAGTATACACACATATACAGTATATACACACATATACAGTATACACACACATATAGAGTATACACAAACATACAGTATACACACAAATATACAGTATACACACACACAGTATACAGACACACACATATATACAGTATACACACACATATAGAGTAAACACAAACATACAGTATAGAGACATATACAGTATACACACACATACAGTATACAGACACACATATACAGTATACACACACATTATACACACACACATACAGTATACACACACACACATATATACAGTATACACACACACACCATACAGTATACACACACACATATACAGTACAAACACGCATATACAGTATACACACACATACAGAATACACACATATAGTATATACATACATATACAGTATACACACACAGTATACACACACACATACAGTATACACAGACACATACAGTATACACAGACACATAGAGTATACACACACATATTCAGTCTACACATATATTTAGTATACACACAGACAGTATACACACACATACAGTATACACATACAGTATACACACACACATATAGAGTATACACATATATACAGTATACACACACATATACAGTATACACACAGAAATACAGTATACACACACATATATACAGTATACACATATATAGAGTATACACACACAATCACAGTATACACACACATATATAGTATACACACACATACAGTATACACACACATATACAGTATACACACACATATACAGTATACACACATACAGTATACACACACATACAGTACACACACACATACAGTATACACACATATACAGTATACACACAGATATACAGTATACACACACATATACAGTATACACACATACAGTATACAAACACACATACAGTATACACATATATACAGTATACACACACACATATACAATATACACACATATACAGTATACACACACTTATAGAGTAGAAACACACAGATATACAGTATACACACACACATACAGTATATACACACACATATACAGTATACACACACATACAGTATACAGACACATACGGTATACACACACATACAGTATACACACACATATACAGTATACACACACATACAGTATACAGACACACACATATACAGTATACAGACACATACAGTTTACACACACACACATACAGTATACACATACACATATACAGTATACACAGACACATATACAGTATACACATATATACAGTATACACACACACATACAGTATACACACATATACAGTATATACACACACATATACAGTATACACACACAAACAGTATACACACACATACAGTATGCACACACATACAGTATACACACACATATACAGTATACACACATACAGTTTACACACACACACATACAGTATACACACACACACATACAGTATACACAGACACATATACAGTATACACATATATACAGTATACACACACACATACAGTATACACACACACATATACAGTATATACACACACATATACAGTATACACACACAAACAGTATACACACACATACAGTATACACACACATACAGTATACACACACATATACAGTATACACACACATACATTTTACACACACACATACAGTATACACACACACAAATACAGTATAGACAAACACATATACAGTATACACATATGTACAGTATACACACACACATATACAGTATATACACACACACACATATACAGTATATACACACACACATACAGTATACACACACATACAGTATATACACACACACATACAGTATACACACATATACAGTATACACACACACATATACAGTATACACATATATACAGTATACACACACATATACAGTATACACACACATATACAGTACAGACACACACACATATATAGTATACACACACACATACAGTGTACACACACATACAGTATACACACACACATACAGTATACACACACACACACACACACATATAATCTCACTCTTCAGTGCAGGAGACTGTGTATGAAGAAGCCGCAGATCTCCTCTCTATCTGTGTGTGATCAGAGCTATCTCCTCAGCTCTGCAGCATTTCCGGTCCCCTGAAGACTACATCTCCCACCATGCACCGCGGTTCCTCCCCTGTGACGCCATGATCCTGGAAGCAGTGAGGAATCTAAGGGGGAGGTGGCATCCAGCTTACTATTGTGTGATTGGGGTGGTCCCCTTGGGCTTGTTCCGGTCACCCCTGGGCTCAGCAGACACCTTAATGGATGCGGCTGGGGCCGGGTGTGTGGTGCGGACACGCCCCTTAGTTACCCGACCGCGGCCTTGGTTACCAAGCTTTCCGGGGAGCATGGAGGGGAGACCGGGGAGCGTGGAGGGGAGACTGGGGAGCGTGGAGCGTGGAGGGGAGACCGGGGAGCGTGGAGGGAGATGACCCTAACGCACTTCCGTAAGTTTGGCAGCCACGGACACGACGATGGAAACAGTGCCAAAACTGACGGAAGTGCGTTAGGATGATTATATATTAGATGTATATAAAGCTGCCTTGTACCCTGTAAATAACTGATCAGTAGAGATGCAAAGTGACCCTCATCAAACTAATATTGATGATCTATATTAAGGATGTCATCAATATCTAGGTTGTGTACACCCAACTAAGTACTGTTGCCATTAGTAATTTTTGTTTAAAGGGAACCTGTCAGCTAGTTAATGCCCCCCCAGCTATCACTGTCCGTAGCTGTAGCTTTATAATACCAGTCTAATCATCTCTGTCTGAGCTCATAGTGTAATGTGAAAGGTGAAAAAAAAGCATTTATACACTTACATTTCCTTATGTAATAAGGCAGTCAGTCCCCAGCTTGGAGGACGGGGACTGTCTGGCAGGTTAATAGTTAACATTTCAGCCTTGTGCTAGATCATGTTGGGAGACCTGATGTGATGTCACAATCATGTGACTACAATAGGTGGAGCTAAGTTCTCATAGAACATTGCTGGTTTAGCTCCGCCCACTATGGTCACATGATCGTTACATCACACAGGTCCTTTAGCTATGCAAGTTAAAAGTGAGTTAACTATTTTCCTGCAAGACAGTCCCCCTCCTCCAAAGTGGGGACTGAAATATAAGTGTATAAATGCTTTTTTTCACCTTTCACATTACACTACGAGCTCAGACAGGGATGATTAGAATAGTATTATGAAGCTGCAGGTACAGATAGTGATAACATAAACCAGGCTCGGTCTGGGCCGCCGGGTAACCGGTTAAAAGTCATGGTGGGCCCCCAGGCATTGTGGCCCCGCCCCCTAGCCCCGCCCCCCAACGGGCCCGAACGGGTCCCCCTGGAGCAGCGGTGGAGAACGTCTGGCCGCAAGGACCTACCTTCCGGTGGCCGGGCACATTGCCAGAGACCACAGTGCACGGCCGGCAGCTGCATTGTTTGGCTGCCAGCCCTGACAGCGTCTATGCTGTGAGGAGCAGAGAGAGCACTGTCTGCAGCCGGGACTTCCTCACACAGAGCGAGGATGATGTGTGTGGGCGGGGACAGCACATGAAGTCCTGCATCCCACATGAAGAGGAGCAGACAGAGCTGCAGCAGCAGTGTGGAAGTAGATGAGGTATGTGTGCCCCCCAGCAACAGCTGCAGCAATCAGTGTGCCTCCCCAGCAGCAGCCATATATCTTCCCCTTGGCACCAGCAATATGTGCCCCCCCCCCTTAGCAGCAACATCACTGTGCTCCTTCAGCTGCAGCAATAAACAATCAGTGTGCCTCCCCCAGCAGCAGCCATATCTTCTCTCCTTAGCACCAGCAATATGTGCCCCCCCGTAGCAGCAACAATATGTGTGTGTACCCATGCAACATGGAGGGAGTCCGTCCTGTGCAGCATAGAGGGGGCCCCGTGCAGCACGCAGGGGGTCCCGTGCAGCACGCAGGGGGTCCCGTGCAGCACGGAGGGGGCCCTGTGGAGCACGGAGGGGGCCCCGTGCAGCACGGAGGGAGCCCCGTGCAACACGCAGGGGGCCCTGTGAAACATGCAGGGGATCCTGTGCAACATGGAGGGGGTCATGTGGTGGTATATACAATACAGTGGTGGTATTACTATGTGGAGGGCACAGTGGTGGTATTACTATGTGGACGGCACAGTGGTGGTATTACTATGTGGAGGGCACAGTGGTGGTATTACTATGTGGAGGGCACAGTAGTGGTATTACTATGTGGAGGGCACAGTGGTGGTATTACTATGTGGAGGGCACAGTGGTGACATTATTATGTGGGGCAGTAAGAGGAGCGCTATTTTTGTACCACGCAGCATGTGCAGTAATAGGAACAGCAGCAACGGCTCAGTATTGGGGGATCAGTAGGATGAGGAGCTTGTCCAGTTTGGGAATAGATCGGGCTGGAAATGTGAGATGTCAGATGTGTCTTTGTTGTAATCTATGTAGATGGCTGGAGAAGTTGTCATGTCCATCTGGGGACCTAGAATGGGAGAACATGGGGGCCCAAGACATTATTACTATATGGGGGCCAGAATGAGGAACATACATTATTGGTTTACAGTGAGAAGTGGGGACATATTTACTGTAGGGGCCAATCAGGCGACATTATTACTGCTGTAATTTAATTTACTTTTCCATTAGGGGAACCAAAGGGAGGCCTTGTTACTGTGCGTGGCGGCACGATGTCGCTTTTTTGGTCGTTTGATGTAGTGTAGAAACCTTGGGAAAAGTGTGCAATGTGCTATGGAAGTGATCAGTTTTATACAGTAGATAACTGTGCTATTTTCTGCAGAGATGAGTCCTGGCTAGAAGACGTGATATAATGTCACTGGTGTTCTCTGCATCACCTGTACATTGACACTATATAGTGAGCTCCTGTGTATAATGTCACTGGGGATCACTGCATTACCTGTACATTGACACTATATACTGAGCTCCTGTGTATAATGTCACTGGAGATCTCTGCATCACCTGTACACTGACACTATATACTGAGCTCCTGTGTATAATGTCACTGGGGATCTCTGCATCACCTGTACACTGACACTATATACAGAGTTCCTGTGTATAATGTCACTGGTGTTCTCTGCATCACCTGTACACTGACACTATATACAGATTTTTCTGTGTATAATGTCACTGATAATCACTGTATTTACACTGACCAAATATACAGAGCTTTTTTTCATCTTCATTATTGTAGTATTATTGGTCACTAGGGATGGGCGAATCTACTCGCTAGGACTCGTTACTCGGCGAGTAGTAAGGGACTCGCAGGACTCGGTACTCTGCGAGTTTCCCAGTGATTACTCGCACGAGTCCAATGCAAATCAATATCAATCCTAGTTTTGTCAGAAACGCTGACAAAACTAGGATTGCCATTGTTTGCATTAGACTCGGCTACTGTGCCAGTGATAGCAGGGAAACTCGCAAAGTAACTGCTGTTACATTGCGAGCCGAGTCCAGCTGTCTGCTCTGTGCAGCTCCAGGGTCCTAGAGCCCGCCTGCTCACAGACATGATGTAGTAGTGCTGAGATTGTTCTCAGTCTGCTCATTCCCTGTGCATAGACATCTATCTATGCACAGGGGATGTAGCAGAGAGGACATCGCGTTTTGGACTACGTCGGACGGAAGAGGATTTTTTTAATTAAAGATGGAGTCCCTAATGGCTTTTTTTTTAATTTCAAATAAACATTTTTCTCTGTGTTGTGTTTTTTTAACCCTTTATTGGAGATTCTTAGTGGCTGGGTCAAACGTGGCCTGACATTAAGAATCTCGGGCTTAATACCAGCTTGTATAACAAAGCTGGTATTAACCCCTTTATTACCCAGCGTGCTACCGCCACCAGGGCCGCTGGAAGAGCGGGGTTCAGCGCCAGAGGATGGCGCTTCAATGAACGCGCCATCTTCTGGGGCGGCTGCGGGCTGCAATTTGCGGCGGGGGGTGCCCAGAAAGCTTGGGCATCCCTGCGCTGCGGATTCCAGCCCCCAGCTGCTTAGCTGTACCTGGCTAGACATAGAAAAATATTATTTCATGAATTTCAGAGTCAGAGTCTCATAGTCAGAGTCAGAGTCAGAATCTCAGAATTTCATGAAATAATTTAAAAAAAATGCGTGGGGCTCCGCGCAATTTCTATGTCTAGCCAGGTACAGCTAAGCAGCTGGGGGCTGGAATCCGCAGCGCAGGGATGCCCAAGCTTTCTGGGCACCCCCTCTGCAAATTGCAGCCCGCAGCCGCCCCAGAAGATGGCGCGTTCATTGAAGCGCCATCCTCTGGCGCTGAACCCCGCTCTTCCAGCGGCCCTGGTAGCGGTGGCACGCTGGGTAATAAAGAGGTTAGGGCCAGCTTTGTATTATCAGCTGGCCCTGAGCCCGAAATTTATGGCGGTCACGCCAATATTAGACATGACCGCCGTGAATTTCTATTAAATTGTTTTAAAAAAAACACAACACAAAGAAAAATTTTTATTAGAAATAAAAAAAAAAGCCATTAGGGACTCCATCTTTAATTAAAAAAATCCTCTTCCGCCCGACGCAGTCCAAAACGCGGTGTCCTCTCTGCTCATCCCTGTGCATAGATATAGATGTCTATGCACAGGGAATGAGCAGACTGAGAACAATCTCAGCTCTGCTACATCATCTCTGTGCACAGACATTCATGTCTGTACACAGGGAATGAGCAGACTGAGAACAATCTCAGCTCTGCTACATCAGGCAGCAGGCAGGCTCTAGGACCCTGGAGCTGGCAGCCAGCACACTGAGCAGACAGGACTCTTATCTGTGCGAGTTTCCCAGCGATTACAAAGTAAACGAGTCCAATGCAAATAAATGACAAAACTAGGATTGCTTCAGGCTGAAGCTTCCGAGACACATCTGCGATTTGTAAATCTCACACTACTCGCTATTACTCGCTTCCCCATTCATTAACATTGGACTCGCTAGACTCGCAACGAGTAGCGAGTCCTGTGCTCTGACTCGCTAGAGTCAAGCGATTCCGAGTAATTTAGGATTCGCCCATCACTATTGGTCACTATTCACACTGAAGAAGAAACAGCTGGGCACCACTGAGTACTGACATGTAGTAGTGGGTCTAGCACCAAACTTGTGGTTTATCAGGTAAGAGGAGAGGGGAAGGAGCAGACGACGGCAAACCATTTTGAGCTGGGTGGTGCTTCAATGGGTTGACCGGATTTTATTGGTCACTATGTAGTAGCATTATGTGCTCTGGTCATGGCGTTGTGTATTTGTCCCTTGAATGTGGAATTCAATTACAATATGTCGGTTATATGTGGTCTTATCATGGTGTGGCAGTATTTATACCTTGCACGTGGAAGTATTTGATCACAGTTTAGTAGTAATATGTGCTCTGATCACAGTGTGGTGGTATGTCTCCTTTATATGTGGTATTACTGGTCTTGGTATAGTGGATTGTGGTTGATTATTAGTTTTTTTCTGATATCAATAAGGGGAAAATTCTTTATTTCCAGTAGATATTAAAAACTTGGTTGCTTAAGCCCATCCTGTCCTGTGACACAGCAGCAGCAAAATGCACTTACAGAGGTTCTCCAGAGAAAGCAAGTAATTATCTCGTCTAAGGCCACGTTCACACAGTCAGTATTTGGTGAAATTTTCACTTCAGTATATGGTGAGAAATGCAGAACATATTACCTCTGATTGCTCCACTCCTGGTTTTGTCTTACAAATACCGAGGTAAACAACTCACCAAATACTAAGTGTGTGCACATGGCCTAAGGATGTGATAAGGTATTAGTTGGTGGGGGTGGGACTGCTGAATGTGCAGCTTTTATCCCCATTATGTGTCCAAAAAATAGAAAATATCCAGCATAGAGTCTTGAGATCTAGATCCTTAAAAATTCATTATATTAGAAAAGTATTAAAAAGCACATTTAAATCAATGTCCTTAAAGACAGTCCTTAGCCATAGGTTTGTTTTGTCCCCATTAGACTGGAAGTGATGTACAGCTCGCCCATGATCCCTTCACTCCCTCAGTGGCTGTGAGCGCTGTGTTTGCCTTTTTCTGGGAGCTCCAATGATAATGAATGGAGCCGCGGTTACAACATTACCGACCGCTGCAGTTAATAAAAGGGGTAAAAGTGCCACATTCTCCCGACGATGTGGTTTTGATTGGTCGGATTCCACCAATAACTAAGTGATCACCTGCCGAACCTGACGATTCTTGGTAACTTGTTTTCACCAAAGTATCCCTTTAATGTACACTACAGTAATGGTACATCGCAGTAATGGTAAGCGCAGAGTGATGTGCAGGAGTAACCGCTATAATGGGTATAACGGCTAACAGGTATTTGCATATAGCGGGTGAGTGTGCCCCTGGAGTCAATTTCCTTGGTGGGCCCCAGACACCCCAGTCCGACCCTGACATAAACCACCTGACAGGTTCCCTTTAAAAAAACCTAGCCCAGAATGCAAATGCAGTGTGTGGAAAATTAAATACACCCATGAATTTATGGCTTTTAGAACTAACTTGAATTATGGTTTTCTGTATGCTTTTGTCAATCTCTTGCAACATTGAATAAAGCCGCTGTTAATTGGGGGTATTTACAGTTGTGGCCAAAAGTATTGACACCCCTGCAATTCTGTCAGATAATTCTCAGTTTCTTCCTGAAAATGATTGCAATCACAAATTCTTTGGTATTATTATCTTCATTTAATTTGTCTTCAAGGAAAAAACACACAAAAAATTGTCCGAAAGCCAAATTGGATATAATTCCACACCAAACATAAAAAAGGGGGTGGACAAAAGTATTGGCACTGTTAGAAAAATCATGTGATGCTTCTCTAATTTGTGTAATTAACAGCACCTGTAATTTTCCTGTGCACCTAACAGGTGTTGGCAATAACTAAATCACACTTGCAACCAGTTGACATGGATTAAAGTTGACTCAACTTATATATTTTTTAATGATTTATTAAAAAAACAAATTGACGTGGGCTTTTCCATATTTTTGTATGCCAGCCAGGCACAGCAGGCAGGTACGGGCGGCCCCCAACCTTCAGCTGCCTAGTTGTACCTGGCTGTAACCAAAAATATATGGAAGCCCTTTTTTTTATTTCATGAATTTCATGAAATAATTAAAAAAAGCTGACATGTGCTTCGCCCTATTTTTGTGTCCAGCCAGGTACAACTAGGTAGCTGGGTGCTGGAGTCCACAGCGCAGGGTGGCCCAAGCTTTCTAGGCCCCCCCCAACTGCAAATTGCATTCCGCGTCCACCCCAGAAAATGTCACGCTCATAGAAGTGCCATCTTCTGGCACTGTATCCAGCTCTTCCAGCGGCCCTGGTGCCAGGTGGCTCGCTGGGTAATAATGGGGTTAGGGCCAGCTGTGTATTATCAGCTGACCCTAAGCCTGAAATTCATGAGGTCATGCCAATA